>PDGT01000007.1:7232413-7376845 GCA_003671415.1 Megathymus violae
GTTAGTTAACTATCACCATATGTTAGTACCTAGTCTAGTGACCTCCAAGCAGGGGAGACTCCAAGATGCATGGTCTCTTACACCATATGAGATTGTTGTCAAGATTTTAATACGTAAAATCCTACATTATCTAGAATCTATTTGTCTCTTGATAATCCTGTATTAATTTTAAAGTTATAATTTATATCAGTTATCCATTAAGCCAAGCAGATAAATATAGGAAGTGACATGAAACAGATATGATAAAAAGGAAATTTTCGCATACCAATAACGGAGCCAATTAATTGGCATTTCAGAGAGACTTTAATTTTGTATGTGTATTATCTGTTAGTGTTAGCATCTAGCAAAAATATATACATTTAATATATTTATAATTTTTTAAATTAATTATTAGCGAACAAAATGTCAAATTCTCTAAAAAACTATATTCTTTGTGCCACAAACTTTAACCAGCAAGTTTTTGGGGAAACGGTACATAATTACGAACCAGACGTGACATCATTTCCGTCACATGAAAATAAAAGTAGACGCTGACACGAAAATTAGGTAAAACACTTCTTTTACATCCTTTTAACATTCAAAAGCAAAGTAACCTAGACTTTTTCACAACTTTATATGTCTGTATATTTTATAAACTTGAACTGTAAAAAAATTTTAGTATAAACCTTATTGGTATTTAATAATTATATGTTTTATTCTAAAACTCAAGTAGATACCTTTAAGAAAATATCTGGTTATCTTTATTTGTAACTATAATAAAAAATACAAACGGGTAGAGAAAACCTACATGAAATATGATCAACAATGGTATCTTCCAGAGACCCTCGGGAATTCAAGCAAAATAAATTAAAGGAAAAGAAAAAACATAAGACTTATAGAATGGAAGTCATGACATTGATTTCGGATATAACAAAACAGTATTGGTTAACAAGAAATATGAAGAATAAATCAAGTAAAAAGTAAAAGAAATGTGCTTTAGTTTGCTTCTTGAAAGAATATAATATAATATACTTGAGTGACTTAATAGCAGAAACAGAGTTCCAGCGACAAACAGCATTAACAACGATTATTATACTCTAAAATAATAAATAAAATACCCACAGTGAGTCTTTTAACGTAACGTAGGAAACAAAACAAAAAGACAATATGAAGGATTCGTGGAAATAAGAGGATTAGGATTTATAATGGATTAAACAGCATATAGTATTATAGGGCAAGAATCTAAAATGCAAATGAAGATGTATTGAAAAAGAATTAAGTTTGGTACGATATTTCAAAACATGGTAAATTTTTATACAAGTCCAATATACTGTTCTTTATACATACATATTGAAGGTGCTCAAGTTTTTCTAGATCGGATATCATATGCATGTAACTGCCCTTGTTAAATCAGTTATAATTTTCATTTATCACTTGGGCATCTTTTGCTTTGAAGTAAATTTGCAGAAGGTAAATAAAGTCTTTACTCACATGTAAAAATCCACCGAACAGAAAGTAGATGCCATATGACACCACATGCGCAGAAATAAAGATTACGCTAAAATTCTCCATCTTCAGATTCTCTAAAGTGAAGAGCTTGTATATTTCCTCTGTTGTCATATTCCTATCACTTCGAGTATGTCCTGAGATCTGTTTTAGTGCTGTTACTAAGATCACCACCCATTCTCCTGGAAACAAATTAATTATGAAGGACGCAGTGATGATTTATAACGTCCATGTGGCTTTATTATTTTCTTCGTCGAAACAGAAGAGCCTAGACTGTTTATTTTTGTATATTGAAATGATATTCAAAAGTTAAAAACCTACCAGCCAGCATATGTTCATTACAGGGAGTCTATCGAGTTGTTAGCTTCTGTTTATCAAACGAAGTGATACCGATTAATCCTTGACTGGTCAGATGTTAATGTAAAATATAATATTTTTCGGGAGCTGTTCCAGATGTTCTGCAACAAACTGCATCTGCCCATACTACTGGAGACGTTAAATGGTCGCCTCAATATTAAACGAAATAAAAATATAATATAATAATTATAACAAAATTTTCCTGCAGGAAACGCTCTAAGCCTCCTCTATTATGTTGAGAATCCATCTAATGTAGAATGACGTAAGTAAGACTTAAGATTTATTTACTGGTCTCTGAATTAAATTTCCACTTCAATGCCAACTTGTCCCCCAACGCGCCCGCTCAATTGCGGAATGGGGCGTGGACTCAAGGGTCACCTTTTTACCCGGGCTAATTTCACTTCATCCCAGTGGCGACCCTCTTAGGATGCTCTGCAGTGCCTTACAATGAGCCGGTGATAAGTTGAAGCCAAATGAAATAATACAATCAAACCTACTACAAAGGTACAGCTCAAGCCTGAATGTTAAACCAGTGTCATAAAATCATTCCATATGTTACATAAACATAATCAATTTGTCGGAGACACTAATGAATATAATTGCTTAACGTAACGCGACACGTGACCCAAGTGGTGGAAGCATCGTCACTCAACACTCGACAACTCATGCTACAACTGATCTTAGTTAAGGAACTGCAGCTATGGTAGGCCCCACTCGTGGTTCAACCATGCTGGACACTGATAAGCTTGTTAAGCTGTGTAGGGCATTTTATGGAATAACTAAATGTCGTTCAACGATATCATTGCATAATATACATTTTATCGTTTGATCACATGAAATGCAATTTTCAATCAATTATCAATTCTTCAGCTACTTCCTCCGGGTCACGTGTTATTCAGTGACGTATTCAACCTCGTTACCATGTACGGCGTCTTCAGGTGTTATAATGGACATATTAGAATAATGTTTTCTTCAATGTCAAGCAAGGTCAATGTACGTAGATTACCCTTGCGTGGTAACGAACACGCATCCTTATCTTAACATGGATCATTGAGATAAGGATTCGTATTGATTTAAAAGAAAGGAAGGTTCGTGTAAAGTAATAATTATTCAATCGTTCAATACCTGTCCATAATTATTACTTGTAGAAATTTTTGTCAAAATCTTGAATTGCACTTTTTCGGTGAAGGAAAATGTCTTGTGGAAAACTGAACACATCTTTATGGTCATGTCTCTAATTGTCCCACTGCAGGGCCAATGTTATATATCTTTAGTCTTACTTACGCCATACTACATAAGACAGATTCTCAGTATAATTAAAAAGGCTTAGAGTTCACATTGCTGGTCGAGATGTTCAATGGTTAAAAATGGTGATAAATGTCTATTCCTGCGTATGGTTCTTAGTAATGTCTTATTGTTTGTGGCTAGTAATGCAAGTGTACTAAAACTAATACTAGTTTATTGTTAATTTCAAATCTGGGAGATGCCTCACGTTGGCTCATCGCTTGTTAATTACTCATGAATAAAAAACAAACATACCCCGTAATATAGCTCCGAATGTGAAAACCGCGAGTGTGGCTATAACGTTGCTGATAAATTCTGGTAGTCGCTCGAACCATTTTTCCAGTGATTCAGAATATCTTTCAATCCATTGTACTCCGTCTACTAAAGGATCCCAGTATTGCGACTTCTTCTCTCCCTCTGATTTTTCATTATTTTCTTGTTTTTCTTTTACTGGTTCATTAAGTAACCTCTTTTTAACTTCAACTGTCATTCTGTTAAGGACACGATCAATGTATCTTATCAAAGTTTAATTTTCATTTGTATTTACTTAGAAACTGACGAGCTTCCTTTCTTTCTAAAATGTTCGTCATTACAAACTTATTTAATCAATGATCTTTCTCAATTTACGTCAATATCTTAAGTATAGTTTGGCTTAGTGTTAACGATCTAATATAAACCAATCCTAATAATACAAAAGAATTAATTAATTGAAATAATAGTTCATGCTATTAGTCCCACTTCGGTTATAATCATCGTTAAGGACTTTTTTGCAACAAAGTTCAGCTTTAAAAGCAATTATTTATGGGATTAAAATAACAATTGTTAAATACTAATATTAAACGTATAAGAAACACTTTTTAAGTTACCTGTTTTGTAGGTTTGAAGTTTTTCATTTAATAAATTAATCTAAAACCTAAAAAAACACGTCCTTTCGCTACAAACGTATCACCTATCAATGAACGGCAATCTAAATTGACCTTAAGATATTACACCATGCCAAATTCGTTGATAAACAACTGTGTAATGATAGAAATTTAAAAATTGATAATAATGCTATCTATAGTTTGCAGGGAAAGTTATTAATTACAACCGAATTTAATGTCAATGTACCGATAAGAGAATACTTGGATGGCATTTCTGTTAATATTTTTATTTAAATAAAAAACTGAGTCGGTTTGAACTTATCACCCTGAATTCCTATCTAACTTCGGATTACTATTAGTATTTAGGATCATTTCTCATCGTTGAAACATCGGTAAAAATCTTAAAAACCGTGAATACCCGTTACAGTTAAAATGTAAAACGTCCGCGATGGTATAAGTTTAAAATCATAAGAAAAAATATTGCTTGTTAATAATTGACTACCTGCAAAGCGAGGCACAATAAAATAATCAAATATACTTTTTCTTTGTAAATCACAAGCACCTAACCTTTAGCTTGCAATTTTTTTAATCTTATTTGAGTTCTATCACAATTACATATATTACTATAACTGAGGCTTGAAACAGAACAGAATTGTGATAAAGTGGCTACAAACCCAGCGCGCACGTCTATACTAAATACCTCGACTTCGATTAATTTTCTGTGTTT
Source organism: Megathymus violae (assembly GCA_003671415.1). Lineage (NCBI taxonomy): Eukaryota > Metazoa > Arthropoda > Insecta > Lepidoptera > Hesperiidae > Megathymus > Megathymus violae. The sequence continues at coordinate 7,237,130 of PDGT01000007.1, forward strand.
ACCATGAAAGAAACCAGCGTGAAGAATCCTGTATACTAGAGAATAGATATTCTTTGCAAAGGCATATGTGAATATTTTGCACTTAACTGACATAACGGAGATTTACCAAAACTACTTTCATTTTCTGTAAACCGTGTCCCGTCGTGAAATGGTTATAGAGTATGATAGGATTTCCCAAGTTTTGAATAGATGTTATTTTTTATGATAATAGCCTACCTATGCGTACCTAACGCAGAGAAACTTAACGATAGAAAGTGATCTCCTCGGTCCTTTTCGACAATACTAAGAATGTCACTACCGCGACGCAGACTATGGAAGCCGTATAGTTGCTTCTAAACGTATTAAAAATATGTCACTTGTAATTAATACGCTTGACCTGTACGTATGTATGTAACGGAACCTTTCAACCTTATTTTCACCAAGTTCGCGTCGTCTGATCAGCTTGAAAATTTGCACAGAGGTCAATAGTCGATGACCACATAGCCATTTCATAGTTCCGTTCGGATGTCCTGAATAGGACGCAAAGCATGGAGTGCAAATTACTATATCTTCATAATAACTCTAATATTTTAAACAGTTACCAATAAAATAATTGTAACGTTTATTATCAAGCAACCCACATTTTTTTATTATAATAGAATTATATTGTTAGTGACTTAATTTTTATTTTAATCTTATTCCACATTAATTAGTCATAATTGCTTATTGGACTTTCTATTGCTGTAACACAACATCTTTATACTAAAAAATATTTTCTATTTTTTAGTTCGGTTTGCTATTAAAGCGTGTTTTAGTTTTTTTATCTATAATTTATTTTTAAATAGAAAGCGTTATGTAGCCATTGAGGTTACAATCCCCACTAACACGCATATACACTAAAGAAGCGGGATTTTACCACTGCTCCATCCGTGGTTCAGTAAAGTAAGTATTCCACCACGAGGCTGGTTTGATCTCGAGTATATAAAGAGCTCTGTATTAAGTGTTAATTTCAAAACACAATTGATTTAATCAATTTGCTGTACAGAAGAACAAGTAATTTTTTAACGACATCAATGTTTATCAAAATAGTGTCCTTTCGAGTACACGAATAAACGGATGTTTGATTGATACATATAATTTCTTTGGAAACCGCAGCAGTGCAAATGCAACTAACTTGAATTTAATGCACCTACCTACTTAGATTTTTATGCACCTATAAAACAAGGGAAATTGAACTTTATAAATAAAATTTTATTGCAATAGCATTCCAGCATAATCTATTAAAGAGCACTGAATCTATGTTATTGTGTTAAAACATTATACACATCGAATGACATACATATGTACATACATACGGGGGGTGATCCAAAAGTAATGATAATCGGTTATTTACAGTGCACAGAATAATAATAACTTATTGTCTTCTAATCACTTAGGTATCCATAAGGTCAGGTACAAAAAATAATTTAAATAGGTCATGATTCCCGAGAGTTATATTCATTTGAATACGAAATTCTGGGGAGTGAACTTGAAAATGGAAAAAAATTAAATCAAAGCTGTCATTAAATACCTGAAAAAAATGTCTACCAAAGACATACACAGCGACTTAGTGGAAATATTAGGGGACTCTTCTCCTCCATATTCCACAGTTGCACGCTGGGTAGAGGAGTTTAACCTGGGAAGAACATCGACAGAAGACGAACATCGGGAAGGACGGCAATCCACGTCCCTCACTGAAGAAAACGTGAAAAAAGTTGAAGAAATTGTATTGGCCGATAGAAGACTGACTATCAGGCATGTAGCTGAGGTCACAGGGTTCTCATATGGCAATATTTAAAGAATCATTATGAACGAATTGCATATGAGAAGAGTCTCCGCGCGTTGGGTGCCGAGAATGTTAACCGACGAACAAAAGCAAAAACGAGTCGACACTTCGAAAGCAAATCTCGAAAAGTTCCAAGCGGACAAGGAGAATTTTTTGACACGTTTTGTGACCATGGACGAGACCTGGATCCACCACTTTGATCCCGAAACCAAACAACAATCAATGACATGGAAACGAGCCGACGAAACGACGCCGAAGAAATTCAAAGTGTCATGCTCATCAAGGAAGGTTATGGCGTCCGTTTTTTGGGACGCTAAAGGAATTGTTATGGTGGACTATTTGGAAAAGGGAGCCACTATTACGGGCTTCTACAACGCAGAACAAATAAGAAGATTGCGGGATGCTATCAAGGAGAAAAAGCATGGCAAACTGCGGGCTGGAGTGCTGTTTCATCAAGACAACGCGCCGGCTCACAAAGCTTCAGTTGCCATGGCTGCCATTCAAGAAGCGGGCTTTGAATTGGTGTAACACCGGACCTAGCCCCCAGTGACTTCTTTCTCTTTCCTCGGCTCAAGGAACACATCCGGGGCAAGAAATTTGACGACGATAGCGACGTGATGGCCGCTGTTGAGGAATTTTTTTAGGGTCAAGATCAAGATTTTTCTTCTAAGGGAATTCTAGGTTTAGAAAAGAGATAGACTAAGATAGACTTGTTAGGAGACTATGTCGAAAAATATTTTTTTTTATTATCATATTCATTGTATTTATTACTGATTATCATTACTTTTGGATCACCCCTCGTACGTATTGGTTACACTAGTAGGCGGTCCGTCTGATTGCTTAGCTTTTGACGTATATATGGACATTGATAAAAAACCTATAAATTTAAACGCTTTTAAATATGAAATGATATAGACAGGTACATAACTGTAATAATACATTATTATACATGAAGGGGTAAATATTCAATTATATCCCAGATGTTAAGGCTCACAAACGTGCTGAAAGTTTCAGGATATGAAACATATAAAAGCATCTGATATAGCATATAAAAGCTCTGATGAAAATTATGACAAAATGTTGTTGCCAATTCGTTAAAAGTTTTGACGTAAATATAATTTGCTAACGACAAGTGCGCATATCACTAAATGCGATGAAGATTGTGATGTGCAAATGAATTTCCATGCTATTGTTGACACAAATATTTTAGAGCGGGTTAAAAATGTGTCCACTTTTATTTAATTTACAAAATAATATGGGCAAAAAAAAAATTGTCCAAAAAGAGTGTATATCAAACAAGATTTTATACATTAGAACGACTTAATATAGTGTTTTTCTTGAACAGAATCACTCTATACTTATTTTCTGTACAACATAGTCGGTACATCATAGTACAGGTTTTTTATCTGTGTATATCTAAATATTTATCGAGCTTTGTACCTAGCCACCTGTAACGTGGATAGTATGTCATGTACTGTTATGATAAATGATAACAGAAATTATTTAATTATGTGATTGATGCCCACAATATATAACCCAAAATGAAATAAGCATTAAGTATTTTTTTAGAATTACTGTAGAATATTTTAACACGTACATTGATTCAATTTATTCAAAGAACGTATAGAATATGTAAAACTTTATGGAAAGGAAGGTTTTGTTTGTAAATTTCACCATTTACGGAAAAAGCGCCCTCTCTTAATTTATTACCATCCTAATATGTAATAAAGGTAAGTATTTCGGTACCTAATTGATACGTTTAACACTAGATGTCACCAAAAGACAATGAAACGCGCCATCTATTAGGATGTGCTCATACTTATATAGTAGTATACTTCACTTTTTAGTTCCTTAATTTTTAAGTAGATGGCAGCAAAATCTTAACAAAAATAAAGATAGTTTTAGTTGATCATTGAAAAATCCACAGGACAAGGAAAATTGTCAAAAAACTAAAATGCTTATTTAAATACAAATGTTGTTTGCATTTCGTTTCATAAAGCTTATATGCTTCGTTGCTTAACCCATTGACTGCCAGCTACGAGATATCTCGTAGTGTTTTTTTTAATAAAAATTACTGTAAATGCTATTACAATATTATATCAGTAACTTAATATAGTTATATTTTGTAAACTTTCATGTATTCATCAAAATAAAACCTTGGCACCCAGGGCTAGACGCTCTAAATATGTCTGGCAGTCAATGGGTTAACCAGTATGAGTGATAATGATAGCTAATTAACGCAAAAAAAAAGCCAAAATTGTCACAATATATTTTACACACTGTACACACAAGGTTCAATAAGATCTTTAAAACAGCAAGCCTTTTAATTGATGTCTAATTTACACCTAGTTATNNNAAGGCTTTTTCCGTACCAAAGACTTAATTACATGCATATTTTATTTATATAGTTGTCATTACTACAGCTATAAAAATGACATGAATCGATTGATATTATTTTAGGAGAGTGCTTAAAAATAAAATAATTTCAAAACATAAGCTGCCAAAATGTTCTCTTTTCAGCTTAAGAATAGTAGATGCTTTTATCATTCCCATGAATTTATCAAAATCATAACAACATTTCACTTTATCATTCCTGTGTCCGACAGTGACTGGTATTTTAAATATCATTTCGGTATACAATGTCAGCCCAAATATAATAAGCGATCGATCTCATTTTGAATCGAGCTTCACGCGTGTATTATCTGTACATGGGAATCCAAATATAATGTAAGTATGTATATTATAAAATTTAGAATGTTTATTTAATTTATATTCAACATCTCGAAGTGACACGGGATCGATTCGTGTTTGTAAAAATTTGTATATAAAATACCTGACGTTTGTTTTCGCCGCTAAGTTATAATATGCCATGTATAAATAAAAAAATAATGTAAACATTTTACTTGCAATATAAAAAATACTAGTACTACTTATGTAAACATCTACTTATTTGCACGTATTTATCTAGATAATTTTAAGATATAATTTTTATCGACAACACAAATTATTATTATATGACATCCCTACAAATGATGTATCGTATACCAACACAAATCCACCCCCGGTATTAGCGATTGCTTTTCTATTACGCCGCACAATTCACCCCTGCCAATTCAAATTCAATATTACTTTGAATAGGTATTTTCCAAATAATAATTTATATAATACCGTCTCGTGCACACCAATTCCGGGGTCAGTAGAGTTGATAGACTCCCAACATTATTATAGTTTTTATTGACTGTATACGTGGAAAAAAATCTCAAGAACCATTTGAAAGGTAGATTATTCTGAATAGACTTTTTTTATGTTAATAGCCGACAAACGACAACGAGCAGTCGAGTAACGTGATGGTAAGTGGTTTACCGTCGCCCATGGACATCAGCAAAACTTAGAGAAACTCAGAAATTAGAAGAAGGAAAGAACTGGCTCTCAAGCCCCCAGCCGGGACACGACGAGTCGTTTGGCGGCTGACTCAAGTAGGAGGGTGGTAGCTAGCCAGGCAGGCTTCACGGAGAGATAATAATACCAGTAATAATATTAATGACTTAATAATAATACTGATAATGTAATCTTTACGCGGAGCCCTACCACCGAGCAGGTGACTTCTGTCGCCTCTTACGACACCCTGTTTTGTCAGCATGGAATTGGGGGGAGTATTCTAGGCCGCCTAAATACTCCAAAATGGCATATGATATGCAGCAAGTATTATTGACCTCGAACGAAGTCTAGACAGGCCATAGTATGCTATAATCCTATTCAAAGACACCAACCATTATTACAGCAATCTCTTTAGCCCAGGTCGACTGCGTGTCCATTTGGCATATTGCCGTCAGGAAGACTTTTTCTGATCCAGGTACTGCTTCTGGTCACTTCTATTGGCGGTCGCTGGGCATCGTGGATACTAGATAGTATAGCTAGATAGCTAAACACCATTGTAAAAAATAAAAAATATCTTGGCATTCCTTAATATGTTTCAGATGCAAATTTCAAAGCCAAACAAATGACTTCAGCTATAATTTCTTAGTCAGCTTGCCCCCAAGACGCCCCTGCGGTTAGCAGTATCGATGGACGGTGATGGTCGCTTACCATTCGGTAGCTAGTTTTACGTTTACTAATTATTAAAATACAAAATATAAGTGAAAAAATAATGCCAGTTGTGTCAAATCACTCACCCTCAATTATGCTTCATCACGACCCCGATTTCTTGCTTGTTCGCGATGTTCCCGCTAGGTGGCGTGCATTAATCATAAACTCGCTCGGTGGTCTTTGTGTTCGAAATTATGGTGCCCATGAGTTACGATGGCCACAGATTTAATGCAACCGCTCGTACAATAGCCCATTGATTTGGTTACTGAATAATGGTCGTACGTCTCGCCAGGATGGGGATAGGTTGAAGTTGGTTTCAATGCTTCCGAAAATACTTTAGAAAAACATAAATCCAAAGTTCGTGCAAAAAATTGAGTTACTTGATATTTTGTTGAAAGTCAAACAAAAAAAATTACAACGAGTACATTACATTTATGAGTACTGTTCCAAATTAATATTTTAGAACTTATACGTATGTTAAATGAATATACCTACATGAAACCTTATGATGGTTTGATTTTTGGACCGGACACAAACATACTTTGTCAATTTACTCTACCAATGAGAATAATTTAAGGCAGCTAAAGATCCCACGTTATGATATATTATTACTGATACTTTAATGTTTCCGAGAACTAGCAGAATTCTACTGAATTTTTATCACCTGATTTTATTTTCATGAATGGAACTTGATTATTTATGTTTTTTTTTAATTCGAACATTTTTGCGCTTTGTCAGTGTGGTGTTGATGTGGTAGCGTTGCGGTAGTAATAAGGGTGGTGATGATGAAGATGTACATTTAACTTTATTTCTGATGATCTGATTTTAGTTATAACGCGTTTAAATAGTCACAACTAAATAACTTTAAATGTTTTAAATCTGTTGTAGATCTAGATTTGCTTGCGGCGACTCAGATTGCCGCAAGATGAAATGTCCACTCATAACATTACGAGATGGATGGAAATAAGTATCACCTAGTTATGTGGCAAACGAATTCTGTTACTTACAGACACTCCGAAAATCGATGTGGTGTGCGATGCTCGAAGAGAATGGAATGCATTGTTCATAATAATTGAACGTAATGAGGCAATAGGTAAAATTATATGTTTTTTTATGTAAATAGCCGACAAACGAGCAGACGAGCCACCTGTTGGTAAGTGGTCACCGTCGCCCATGGACATCAGCAAGACTAAACGTATCACTAATGCGTTGTCGGCCAGAAACTGAGAAGTACTTGTTCTTAAGCCCCCAGCCGAAATACGACGAGTCTTTTAGCGGCTGACACAAGCAAGGAGTTGGTAGCTAGTTAAGCAGGCTTCACGGAAGTTAATAATATCAGTAATAATATTAATGACTTAATAATAATACTGATAATATAATCCATACGCGAAGCCCTACCACCAAGCAGGCTGGCTTCTGTCGCCTCTTACCACACCCTGTTCTACCAGCATGGGATTGCGGGGAGTATTCTAGGCCGCCCACTATTGATGTAACGAGAAATCCGTATACTCCCTAAACACACTTGCAATTCTGATAATAATACATTGGTAACTTAACGATAATTTACAGGAAAATCCACTAGCATGGCGTGATAAACTACCATGAATTGGTAAATCAATGGGGCGTTGTAGAAGCGGGTTACATTAAATTTGTTGGCCACTTAAATCATGGAAATCAATTTTATGTCTATTTGCTGTCATGAAACAAGGTCTTTCTCAGGGTTTTTTCAAAGGCGATAAATTATGTACTTTCTAAATTATCTCCTTATTAACAAACCAGGCGATAGCAACAATTCCCTCCTTGTAAAATCGTAAGATTTGTTTCATTCGGATTTATCTAAAAGGTGCTTTTTCTACCTATAGTTCTTTACTTTCTGGCTACTACCAGCCTGCTAAACTATCTAGCTTTACGAATGTCTGGGCAAAGGTGATGAAATACAAGTACCATCAGAGATCTCTTCTTCGTTTTTCACTTATTTACAAAAATAGATGATATAATTAGAATATAAAAATATATTTGCAGAATGGCTCACGAGAATGAATCCAGACAAAAATTCATTGCCATATTTCTTATTGTAATAATTATTTGTCATGATTTCCAATTTCATATAGAATACATCAAGAAGAGTTAACTATAATAATGTTTGGTGTTCTGTAATCTTCCACAGTGAACTTGCAATGTCATTACTATTGTTGAGTTTAACAGTAGGGAATATGCTATTAGCCCCGGAGGTAATTTCGGTTCCCGCGGGGTCGCATCCCGGGGTTTCTATGCTACGTATAGACATCGTGTATTTACGCAGAATGGGTAATCGTTTGAAATATAAATAATGTAGCTCATGGTCAGTTTGAATTTCATCTACCATTACATTTGCTAATTCTACCGTGAAGTAAGTTCTAGCAATGGTTTATTGGCGCTTTCAATTCAAAGTTGTGTACTCGTACATTATTTTTGTACACTAAAAAGATAATTATCATTTTTATGAAAATACCTAAGATTTTCTATTTCCAATATAAAGAGAAAAAATCAGACAAATCAATTTATTTTCGAATTTCGAAGCTCATTACATTCAATGTTCATGATTGACTGGATTTTATTTTATTATTAACGATTGTATACACATATGGTATTGCTTGTATGTATTCTAATAATATTTATTGAACAAAGTGATTCACGCCAATCTCTGTGATATTCCACTCGGGTAGGCAGGAAACCATTGAACCTCAAATACGCCACTATAAACAGTTGACAATCTACAATATGTATTGTTACCAGACCGGGGGCTCAACACAACGAGCAGGTCGCAGCGGGGGAAGTATAATCCTACGGCGTTCCGAAATTGATACAAAATTCGGTTTCGATCAATGGCCGTATTAAATTTTTAGTGGCTTTGTTATTGAAATTGCGTCGAAATCGTACCGAAGCCGACTGGTCATACTGACAACGACTATGCGATTATTTTTTTAATTTTTTATTTAATTTTTTTTTTTTTGTGTAGTTCATTGTACTTTTTGTTTAATGGCTAAATATTAAAAAAAAAACCAAATTCAGTTCTTAAAACAACGGAGTTTTGATTGGGTATACATAAAAAAAAATGAATACATGCTCGAGAAAGTGGAATGTCTTCCTTGAGCTCGGTTAAATAACGCTTACTCGTGTCATAGTTTTATCGGATTCGCTCCGATGGTTCAGTGTGGTCTCTCAGTCGGTTGATGGGTAGCAAGAATAACGCAAATGAGTCGAAATAACAGCGTCGAAATAAAAGTATATAATTAAATGAATATACTTCTCGTGGCAAAAATATTCCATAGATAGAGTACGTGATTTTTTATTCATCAATAAGTAATATAGCTGGGATACATCGCAAAATCACTTGGGGTGCGACAATTCCCTAAACCGTGTCACTAAGGGCGATAAGCTTTTCATAATGAGCTTGAAACGAATCGGCGAGTCAATACGTATTCCGATTTACTGAACTGGAATCGGATAAAAGGATAATTGTGAATTCGGTCCGTCTCTTCGTATGCTAAAGCGTGTTCCTGTGGATGCGTTTCAAACGATTCATAGCAAATTAGATGCGTGTGAAGAGGAACATAATGAATAATGACTGAGTTTCTGTATATAGTTCATAATACGGTTTTTATGTTTTTTTTTTGTATTGTAGTAATTAAACGTTTCATTGTTTTAGTTACGAACACTGAAAGTGAAATTGAAATAATATGCATTCGAAGTTGATTTTACAAAAACTTTTCGAACGTCAAACTAGGCCAGCGCTTCAACAAATCCCTACCTTGAGGGGTGCCGGAGGAAGAAGCGGCAAGAACTCCCGAGGAATTCTCTTTTACCTACTCACAGTTACAGAAAGCAGTTCACGAGAAGCTGTGTTTAATCTGTGTTTTTACAATGTCGTCGTGTTATCGCCGTCCTTCGATGGTGTAACTGTCAGTATCATAAAATGATCGACCATTTAATGTAATATTCACGTTTCATGACTGGATCAATTATAGTTCGACTATGTCGGTGAATCACGAACGTTTAAAGTTTTTACGAACAACGTTCTATCATTACCATGAATCGCTTTTATGTTTTTTTATGATATTTATTTTAAATATTTCAACAATCGTGAAGTATTCATTCATATATAAATTCAGTCAATCAACAATTAAAGTTGATTTTTGACTTCAATAATTTTTTTGGAACGAAACGCTTGACACATAGAAGCACGAAGTATGATTTGATAAAACGTTTTATTCATTCTGTCCTGTTTTAAATATATCATTTTAAATATTGACCCTCGCCGGGACATTTTGCGGTTTGGCTACTTCAATAACGGACCAATTTTATTGACATGATAAAGATTGTTTGACAATATCACGAATGGCATGATCAAGCCTTATTGACAATTGTCAAATGATAACTAGTCTTACTATCATTCTTGACGTGTGCAAATCAAATAATCTATGATTGAATCACATAACAATCTAATATACAAATTAGGACATACATACCCTAAGACTATTTCCTTCCGATGTTTGCTTAAGGATCATGGGTAGTCATTTATAAAAACTTTTTTTTTATATTAGTAGCCAACGAAGAAGCAGTCGAGTCACTTGATGGTAAATGGTCACCTTCACCCGTGGACATCAAGACGGCTAGACCAAAGCTATCACTGATACGTTGTCGGCAAGGAAATGAGAAGATGGCATGAAAGAAAGTACTGGCCCTCAAACCCCCAGTCGGAATACGATTAGTCGTTTGACGGCTGACTCAACAGGAGTGTGGTAGCTAGCCAGGCAGGCTTCACGGAAAGATAATAATACCAGTGATAATATTAATGACCTAATAATAATACTGATAATATAATCCTTACGCGAAACCCTACCACCAAACTGGCTGGCTTCTGTCGCCTCTTACGACACCCTGTACTCCAGCATAGGATTGAGGGAGTATTCTAGGCCACCCCAAATCTGCCGCAAAAACTTTAGTGTAAACGTGAAAGTGGGTGGTTACTAAATGGTGATATAATATCTAAACGCATTCTCTACCAGTCAACCTACGGTGTAGGTGAAGGATTTGTAATAGGTGGCAAATATAATGTTAAAAAAATTAAGAAAGGTAATTTCCCTACAAAAATATTTAGAAACATTACACACATAGTAACATTTATAATGCATCATACATAATGTTTCTGCACATATAATGACGGTGGTGTGAGTTTAAAGTAAGTAGATACCTAAATAAGTCTTTAAAACCAGTTCACTTTACTAGAAGCCTCATCTCACTAGCATAGTGTAAAAACAGACAGTGATCCACGACCTTTAATATTGGAAAATACCGTATCCATATATATGAATACTCGTAACATCATTTTGACAAGGTTATCACATGATACAAATATACATTATAATAAAATAAACAATCACAATACCGATGACAATGTTTAGTTTTTTAATGCTTACCCGAAATTTTAGTCCCCAATCGATATTGGAGATCTGGGAAAGCGTCTCACCCCGCAAACCCCGCGCGATTGATTTCTCTAAACGTCTTTGCTAGGGCTGTATAAAAGAATTCGTCGATTCACTAGACTACCCATCTCAGCCCTTAATATTCCCATCATAAGTTATCCAAATATGAAATACTAGTTCCCCATACATAAAACTCTGATACCACTTTGTTCCAGCAATCTTACCAAGCTGCGGCCCCATACTTCATCTTTATACCCGACGGGTCATCCCCTAAATTCTTTTTATTGCACCCTTGTAAATCATTGCGCACCGCCCCTCTATATTATCTGTTCCGGGGACTTCATTATGGCTGGTTTAATGGCTTGTAGAGAGGATATTACCGTTTTGCCTAAAATATGCGGTTATCATTGAAGTTATGGAGGCTGAATGGACAGATTCCAACTAGTTCAGACGATCACTTAGAACGATTTGAAACGACAATATAAAAAAAATATAAAACAGTTATATTTGTTTAGAACAGTGTAACGATACATACGTGTTATTTACATAATATATCATTTATTTTATGTGGGAGATAAAACTTAGTGGTTGTATCTATTGGTATTGTTGTGTTGAAAAACTACGTAGTACACTTGTAGTCAATCGTAATTCATAGACTGAGTTAAGCAATACGAACGCGCTGGTAAATTGGTTTCGGGACCGTTAGTGGCAAACTTTGCTTAGAACCTCAATTTTTAGAAGGTACGATAAGTCGTCGATACCCCTTTTTATCGTTAGATAACGAAGGTATATCTTGGGAAGCTTTGACGAGGTAGTAGAGCTTTTGACACTTGGATTGGAGATTATGAATATTTAGAATCTTCAAAAAGATTACACAATATCAAAGTATCAAACTATATTAATTTATTTTACTAAACCCCAGCCTTCTAACCATTCATGTCATATTTTTATCATTGATTTTTAAAATATCGTTAAACCTACACTGGAGCGATATTTGCTTGACTACTCTCGTTACGAGACAGACATTGCAAATAAATAATATGTAATAAATTAAGTGTTTGACATCGCCAAAACTAGTACTGATTTATTGCCGACCGAGAAGGAAAGTGCGTAAACGCTTAACAGCAAATTGAAATAACCGATGCGGCAAAGTACGATCGCAATTAAGGCGGGCGACTATAAATCGGCGGGAATCTGATTCGTTACATGAAAGGGGCGTAGCGGCCTGCGGGTGGTTGTTTCGAGGAGCTTACGTCAGTAATATTGAGACTAAGAATACTCAATCAGTATCGTAGCATGATTCAATATTAAGCTATATATAAAACTTTTCATGTAAATACCAATAAAAGATTTTGCTATTGTTATATATTACGTCTAACTCATTATGATTTGGCTGTGGTCTCCTCTCACGATGAAAGGGATCAAGGCAATAGATAACCTAAGCCAAGCTCAGTTTGAAAGACTTTACACACTTTTTCGAATACTGTAAAGCGTTCTCTTTAACGGAGGTTTCTTCGCTGTACAAATTACAATTATCAATAGTCGATGATTTTTTTATTGATGTGGATGTCAATCGGGCATGCAGCACCCTTCGTTTGCAATAACAAAGACAATCCATGGATATATTATAAAAATATCAATTTGGACCCAATTAAGCTATCAGTCTTGTCAAAAGAAATCGGTACATAGGATCTCATACGCTTGCAGATTTTACGCCGAATGCTGTAGAACATGCAATTTTAGTATTATTAGAACGTCTACGCGAAACAAAATTCAGATTTACAAAAAAAAGTTCTTGCTTAGGATATCGACCAGTGTATCGCCGACCTAACTCATCTTTATGGTTTACAAACCCATTAAACAACACACAAATAATCACGCACACACGGACAATTTGCATGACGTCCGACGCGCCCCTTTGACTGCCTTTCCGACGTGTTGAAGAATATATTATTGGAGATAACCAGTTTAACACAATAGAGTTAAGCGTGTCGTAATGTGAGAGTACGAGGGTTCCGTATCAAATGATTTTTTGTCTGGATTGTGTAATTAATTTGTGCAATGCAATTTGTTGCAATTACGATGACTCTTTTAGTTCTTCAGTAGGGTAGATAATGGAATAAAAGCTTCTGTGAGTATATGAATATATATTCTTCTCATTGATTTTTAGCAACAATTTTCCTATTGATATGTTTGAAAATAGTAGCAATATTTAAGAACTTATGTTGTCAGACCGTCCGTTCGGCTATTAACATAAAAATACAGTATTATATATTTAATGTCACACTGAACTTTATTTTAATTCGTTTTTTGATAATAAAAGTTTCTAATTCAAAATAATCTTGGCTTGAAAGCCAGCATTTCCTTTCTTACCTTCTTCTCATTTCCTGGCCAATAACGCATCAGTGATACCTTTGGCATTGCTGATGTCCGTGGACAACGGTGACCGCTTACCATCACCACTTACTCGTTTATCGGCTGGTTAACATAAAAAACAATCAATCACTTTCTACGGATTCCTAAGTTTATGCGTGTTTAACACAAGTGTGTGCCCGCATAATGTTATATCCTTCTGTTTCTTCCTCAAAGACTAAGTGTAGGTGAAAATGTGGTGTCTACATATATTATATGCGTCATTATTTTCAAATTTGACCATGCTTGATTAATGGACATTGCGTGCAGATTGTGTGCAAGAGTAACATAGTAATTAGATAATATAATGTAACTTGCTGGATTTGCGTTAAGCAGTTTATTTGATATTAAAAGGGTTATGAGTTAATTTCTATCAAAAACATCTGAATATTATACATGCCGATGAGGTATGCTTGGTTATTTTACGGTCTTCGGAAGAAGTACAATACTAGTGAGTTGGCTGCAGCTAATTAATTACCATAATAAAAACTGTGCTCTTTGTACCCCTTGCTACTCTCCTTCTTTATATAGTAAGGTAAGGATGATATCGTTCATACAAATCGAACCAAACTGTATAATATTCAGCCTAATACTATAATTGTGTCTTTTTCTTAATGTTAAGTATAAGTATATGTATGTATAATGTACTAGTATCCTAGTATCGTGCCTATCTTTTGTTGGTATTCTATTATAATTTTATTGTTCTCAACGTAAATTGTTTTGTATCTTTTTTCCATTAGTAAGGAAGGTGTAGTAGTAAAATAAATAATATAGCATATATTGTTGCTATATATAAACCATGTATTCTCCACAAAATCTGTCCTTACAAAATCTTTCACTGCTGTTAAGTGTGTGGCCAATTCGGTTAGCAGTCATTGGATTACTTCAAGGACCAAGTGAAAAGCTACTTCTTACTTTTATTTATTTACATACTATTTTACAATATCGTTTATCTTATCTATTTTAATATATTTATCTATTTTACAATATCGTTTAATCTCCTCACTATGTGTAACTCATTTTAAGTTTTTTGTACCTCCTTAAGCGCTTTTGACGAAATAGACACATAGTTTGATAATTGTACACCCCTACTCCTTTCCCCTCTACCTTAAACTCTTATTTTAATAACCTTGTAGGTTGTCTGTAAAAGATTGCTAGTGAATGACAAATTGTACCATAAATGTTATATTTCTGTGATTCAGTGTAATATGTTAAGTTAAATAAGGATAGTGCTTAACGCCTATATAGTCACACCCTCAAAGATTCTCCGCTTCATTATATCCATTCAATGTAGAAATTACGAAAAGCCAAGAATATTACAAATAACTATCTATCACTTGTCTATCGGTAATTGAACCTGGGATCTTCGATTAAGCAGTCTGCGTTACTGCCAAATAAATAAGAGACGAAATTCGAACATAATAATATTATTAAACATATGATGGTCTCCTCATGTCATAGTTTAGTAAGATACGCCGGACTAGTTATTAACCTCTGGGGCTTTGATCAAGAGCAGTCTGGGACGAGAAACCGCTTGCATCGCAAACCGTTCGACATGTGTTCAGTAATACATATTCAAACATTCAATAATTAAAACTGGAACGTAATTATATTTATTTGAAAAACATCAGCGCCTTAATTAGTAAATGTTGTGTTAAACGCAGGTAATCACAATATGAGGGGTGAAGGCAATTGTTGCCACGAGCTAAGTGGGCATAGACAGACTCCATGTAATTTTGAAAACAATGTTTTCCTTTACAGAAGCAAGGTTCATCATATTCTAATACGGATATAACGCTGAAAGTGCGTGAAAGCGTCAAACTGGATGAAGTGAACAAGCTATAACAAACAATTTCTGTATTTATAATTGAATAGGTAGGTAATTGTAATATCGGGAAGATTTGTATATTTAAGCTACCTTCGTAATGTGATGTCATATTGCAGAAAAGTTCATTCACATAACTTTACACCCAGGGACTCTTTTTAAAAAAATCTATATACTGCTGACTGTTGCATCACGATACATTTTGCACCATATTATAAATATAGTTTTAATACTTTTGTTAAATAAAGCAACATTCATTATTTTAACAGTGGGAATATAGCTAAAAAAAAACTGCAACAAGATTTATGCTCAGTAAAACCAATGGGTACAAATGTAAGTCGGAGACAGTCGTGAATACAGTTGCTAAATGAAAAACGGCACGTGACCCGAGTGATGGCAGCATACATACAGACTAGTGTGATGAGAAACTTAGCTAAGAAACAGCGCAGGTCCTATGGCAGACCTCACTTGTGTTTTAAACGTGCTAGGGACTAGTGCCCTCTGCTGCGAACTGTTACATGTTTTGTTTGTAATTATTGTTAAAAAAGTGTATTCTTCTAGAAGCGTTACTCTGCTTGAATCACAAACTACCCAGCTTGCCCGCGAAGATGTCTGACCATGACGCCATCAATTATTGTTCCCATTAGACACTTAATATTTACAATAAAATCCCGTTTCAATTAGCAGAAATTCAACAGTGTACATTCGAAGTTCGTGTCAGACATTATGATGATAAATAAATTTCGATTTTGAAGGTTAACGTTCTATCAAAAGTACGTAATGGCCTACTTAATTTCATCGTTTCTCTCGTCAATAAAGTTGTTCCGAACCGATTTTGAGAAGGAGGAGGTTCTATGTGATTTTGTGTGTATATTTTTTATGTATGCACAACCATATCTCC
The DNA here is from genome assembly GCA_003671415.1 of Megathymus violae. NCBI lineage: Eukaryota > Metazoa > Arthropoda > Insecta > Lepidoptera > Hesperiidae > Megathymus > Megathymus violae. The sequence continues at coordinate 7,253,623 of PDGT01000007.1, forward strand.
GTTGCTTATAAAAATATTTTGATCATTCTTGTTTTAGTTTATGTCGTTGATGGCTTGTAGTTGGTCCCCTATAAATATGGTGAGGATCTTATAATGAGTTTCGAAGTTAAATTGTTGAATTTCTCAATGCATGGGAATATTTAAGGCGTATTTAAAGATTTATAATTGATTTTGATGATTCTTTTTTCGTATCTAAAAACGGTCTGGTTCACGGTTAGTTCCCTTAAAAAGTTTAAGGAATTCACGATACGTGATGTAAGATAATATAAAGAGTAGAGTTTCTCTACGGATTGCCACAATCAAGCCTTTTTTTATCTTAATAGCCAACAATGAGCAGTCGAGCCACGTGATGGTAAGTGCTTACCGTCACCCATAGACATCAGCAAGGCCAAAGTTATCCCTGATGTCTTGTTGGCCAGGAAGTGCGAAGAAAGTACGAAAGAAAGACTCTCAAACCCCCAACCGGTACATTACAGGTCGTTTGGCGGCTGATTCAAGCAGGAGGGTGGTAGATAACCAGGTAGACTTTACGGAAAGATAATAATACCAAAAATAATATTAGTGACTTTATAATAATACCGATAATATAATTCTTACGCGAAGCCCTTCCATCGAGCAGGCTGGCTTCTGTCGCCTATTACGACATCCTGTTCGGCCATCATAGGATTGGGAGGAGTATTCTAGGCCGCCCCAATACGGCCAAAATTGATTATTTATGTACAGTTATGTTTAACTCTGTTATTTATGAACTGATTTTGATGTATCTTTTGTAGATAATAAAAGATAACTCGGAGTTAGTCCCTTTTAAATATGTGGAAGATTTGGTTATGGGTTCTGAAGATGGAACTTCTCTACGGATAGTAATATTTCAGCTGTGTTTAAAAATATTCGTTATGGGGCTATGGTAACATTAATATTGTAAAACCAGTCCATCTCCGAGTAGGATGTGACTTTTTCACAACTAAAAAAAAGTAACTCTTCAACGGATTAGATTAATCCAACCATGTCTTGACTTGTCTCATTTCGTACCGTTTACGGTGAAAAGCCATAACTGAAGTGTCTAGGAGTTATCACCGCATAATGCTGAACTGATGACGAAAGCAAGAGCATTCATGTGTACGATATAAGGAATAGCACTGAGATTAGTCGACAGAAACTACTCCCTTGTGTCTTAGGGAAACGTGGCGCCTTTAATCAAGTGCGTGATCCGCCCATCCCGTTATAAATAATATTTTGTAATATCGTACTTATAACAAAAGAAATACTTATTATTTAACACCAAAAATGGAAATATAAAAAGTCCTCAATAATTTAACCGACTTTAAAAGTAAAAACTACAGGGCTGAAATAACAATACTTGGCTATTTCAACACCTTAATTATAACGGAATATAATAAAATAGTGCGCTGTTGCGGGATTTAGCCTAGCCTATCCATCAACTATCTGTTTAGCTTGGCTTGGATTTAAAATATTACAGTATATATGGCATATAATAATAATTTATTAATAATCATTTATTATGGCTATTTCGAACAATTTTGTACATTTATTTTTGAAGTCAGTTTTTTAATAATTTTTATTATATTTTAAAATGAATAATTTAGGTAATAGATATTTAAATAAATGCACCGAAAATGATTTATCTTTACATTAATTACGAAACTATTTTTTCTAAAATTAAAAAAAAAAACTACAGAATGTTTATATGTATTCTACAGGAATACGTTTAAGGAAACATAAGGAAATCCCAAATCTTATTTTTACCCAAAACATTGCTGTACGTATTTACAGTACCAAAACCTATACGAGAATCTGATTCGGCTTTGGCCATTTCGTCAATGCATACTAATAGCAGCAATGATGCCGTGATATGTAATTGCCGCATATAAAAATAATTTCGCTTCATTCGACGCCAAAAGGTCATAAAGTAAAGAGACAAAGAGTAGCGAACCGGTGATATTCATCGCGTAAACATACACAATGATCAAACTAGTGATGTGCACAATACGTACACACACAATACTATCTAATTTGGTCGGTTATTCGCTGACAAAACATAAAATTTCCCAATTGTAAGTTTAGTGCAAGTACAACCCGTTGATTTACCTCGATTCAACATACCAACATCGACCATTACGTAAAAGTGAGTAGGTAACAAAAATGATAAACAAAGACATAAATAATAACCGATATCTGGCGCAGGTCGTAAATATGGCGATCGTGAGCCCACTGTAGGCCCGCTGCTTAAAGGGGCTGTACACTGGTTCCGGCGATATAATCATCGAATATTATTAAACGACTATTAACATAAATAGGTTAGGTGACATTTTTATTGCTTATTGGATGGCTCTGGACCTACCACTTGTAGCTGAAGGCGGCAACAGTTCTTGCCAATTATAGGGGCTCATCCGAGTTAAGCAATCTCAGGTATGATTGGAGTTATGATAATCGATAGCTGGTTTCAAAAGTTTATGGAACACTTCCATTGCTTCAAATACGTTAACACATGGTTATTATCGTAAGGCAGCATTTGTTATGTCATTTGGAAACTTCGGCCTGTACAAAAATCTTCAACGCTTTTGTTGTGATCGATGCATCCATTTTAAAAGAAGATAAAGTAGTGTGCCGCATTCAAATCTAGACTACGAAAAGAGACCAGTGTCTTGAAGCCCTCTATTAGATAGTTAACTGTTATGAAATTAATAAAATGATATTGATTAGTGTACCTCCCTCTTTGCAGGAAGCCTTTAGTAAGCGAGTGAGTTATGGGGACTCGACGCAGCCGGCAGCGATACGCTGGAGGTTGCGGGGAAATGAGTTTGACCTGCAACAGAATGGATTACTGTTTAGTTTAGGGGTTTTTGTTGCATCAGCACTCCTCTGGTGCTTACCTTCGTTACTAAGCGACGGTAGCCAATGAACATTATATGGCCCATCCGGATTTTGTCAGCCATTCCTTCTGAAAGTGAAAGATCACTAGCAAAATGTACTTTTTTCATCGCCTTAGTACCCTTGGATCTTTGAGCTAGTACTAGGATTTTCTTGTGTTGTAAGTAGTATTGCTATAGTTACTATCGAATTTAGCCTTTTCATAGTATCTGGTAAGTGGTATGTAAAATCTTTGGTATTGTAAAAACGGCGATGACCACGCACCGTCACGTGGTCTATCTACTCGTTAGTAGAATGTTAGAAAAAACTGTAGAGACATTATAAGTGCTCAAGGCTTAAGAATAAACATTTAACTTTTATTATGTCAAAATCTTGTATGGACCTCATTGATGACCACGAAGGAACCGCGGTTACTTTTAAACTGGCGCTCCAACATTGTATTTAAATTGCGTTAAGAATATTTTACGGATGACAGACGGATGGAAGCTAGAAGAGCATGTATTGAACCTTATTACCAAGCAACGAATACCATCGGGATCCAACTTAGTTACTTAGTAGAACATAACAACCTTCTTAAAATGGATTTCCTTGTTCGTTTTACGCAGGATCTATCAATACCAGGGGCGGGCTTAGGTCCCTTACACCCCAAGATTAAAAGTTAATTATTAAGTAATTATTAAGTTTTTATTTTTATTTGAACCTATTTGTTTTCTTCTTAACTTGATGAGCTCCAAACGTACTGTACATTACACATTTTTACATGCACGTGTTCATTAAATGAAGCCATTATACTTTCACCGTCATACTGAAAATATAAACATATATAGTACAGTATTTCTTCTTGCTGTAAACAGTAGTATAATTCTCATGCAGAACATCCATAAGCATTTGCGGAGGGCATGTTATTTATCGCTAGATGTTATCATATGAGAGTTAATATCCTAAATCACGACGGCGCGGCGGCGGCGGTATAAAATACACCGGCGTTGGAACAATACGCGCGATCGCGCGATCCCTCGATACGAGTATGAGAGACATGCGATATTCAATATCGCGCAACCCTGAGTGCTCAGGGTTAGCACACCTGTTTTTTAAACAATTTAGTTGCCTGCTTCTTCTATATGTTATATGATTCTATGTCTCTTAGTGCAGTAATATCAGAGTTAAAATTGTTAATAACGGTGGTTGTATACCCGAAATACACAGGCTTTAAGCAAAAAGCGCGCGATGCATGATATGACTATGTGAAGTATAGGATGTTTGATATAGTGTTACCTTGTGCCCTCAGAATAAGCCTGATCGGTTGTTATGCTGAATAAATTGATTATATTTGTAGTTTAATTACCGTGAAGTTTGCATGGAAATATTGTAGTGGTTATTTTGGTCGAGCTAGACAATAGGGGCATGTTTTAATCTAATACGGGACTACTTATCAAATTCAACAAATAGAGATGTCCCGCCGGGCTAGCTAATCTGCTTGGAGAATGATTGTCCGACGATTCGACTATTTATATTTTCGGATGTCGTAAATATCGAGCCATGTAAAAAACTTCGATAGCGTGCTACCGGATTACAGTGGTGGCATTTGCCTTATTGTATAATAGTAAGAAGTCACATCTCTACTTGCTCAGATTAGAAGCTGATACTATGTAAGTCTACGATGCTGTAGTATTCGCTAGCCGTCAATAACATTTATTTATTTACTATGTTCATTTCAACAAGAACTTTCACAGTTGGTTTATGGCTCTAGAATGCTCTCTGTCTACAGCGAGCATGAATTTTTATTTTCATATATTGAAAAATTAAAGAGGTTCATTAAAAAAAAGTAAGGTAACAAAGTAATATTTCCTTTAGCACAACCCTGCGCCTCGAGGGCTGACACAACTATTGAAATTATTACGAACCGTTGCCGTGCAAATGTGTTTAAAATTAGCTTTGTGTTAGCATAAATTTGTATATTTAAATTTGAAGTCAATAAACACAACAATAAACCAGTGCGTCACGAAACATTAATAATTTAGAAGGACTATATTTTATGCTTCTAATTTCATTACGAAACCCGTACTTACACTAAGGTGAGAAGGTTATTATGGTAATCGATGACATTTCTATTTATTTCATTGCAAAGTGCTGTCGACAATCGAGATCCCAGCAGGTGACCTGTGTATAATGAGACCACGCCTTCTGCCCTCTCTACACGATGTCTGATAGCGCGGGTGCCTGCAGTGAGTTACCGCGTTGGATCATCTGTAGGGATGCAATGATTTTTACTGAAAATATCGACGTTTCATCGGAATATTTGCGAGAAATTAACAGTGAATGTGTCGATCATCCGTGTTCAATGCATCTGTATATATATATGTGTGTAAGTTTCCACTGTACATATGTGCGTATTAGAAATTAATTATCACTTGTTTCGCGGAAAAAATATACATATATTAGGTTCCACATGATAACAGTGAAAATGTGTAGAGTCTACTAATCTGCAACTGACGAGCGTAAAGACTTAAGCATTTTCTCTTCTCATTGTGAAAGAACACCCGAACCCACTAGTGAAACAGTTATGGAGCATGAGTGAAAATAGTTAATGAACATCAATTTTCCGCCTGAGTCATGAGTCTCAATTTAGAAACACACCTCTAATTATCAAGTTGTGTGCGTATTCCACACTAAAAATAAAAGAAAATAGTGTAATTTTCAATTATGGTCTCAAAATTGAATGAAGGCTGCCAATCTGTTCGAAAAATCTACTATATTGAAGTGTCTTACAACAGCTCCTATATCAAAGTACATATGTAGGAAATTGAGTGATGCATTCTGGATTCGAAAATATTCGGAGTAGAATATTTTAAAATACTTGACTATTCAAGTCCAAATCAAGTTCCCTTACTTTTCTGTGTCACGCTGAATAAAAGACGAGATATTTTGGGCGTCTCAGACCTTTTGGACGTCACTGTTTTCAATTTAAGTGATGGTGAGTTTGTTTAGCTGCCTGACTGGCAACACCTTCCTGTGATGAACCTGATGACCATGGGCAGTGGTGCCCATTTCCAGTCAAGTTTATCAACGATTTGTTAAACCGCTATAATTTAAAAAAATCATTTATATCTTATCAAAAAAATTTAAGGTTATTATCGATATTATATCGATAAATTGATTTTGATTAGAGCATCACTACACTACCTATTACCGTGGAACGATAAGACGCTGAATTGTCTATATTTAAACATATTGAGAACCTGATAGAGTGGGGAGAATTTGTTCCCCATTATGCTGTCGTATCTCTGCATCAACCCTCTGCTTTGTTTCGAGATTTTCGAGTTTTGAGAACCTCTCGATTTAGTTCGCGATAACTGAGTGTTTTGCGAATGTTGTTCATAGATTAGTTAATAGTTCAGAATTACGTTTTTGTGCTGTAGAAATTTAATAATTTTTCCCAGATGAGTCTCTGACAGTTTTCTCCCGAGCATGTCCTGATCATCTAAGAAGATATGTGAAAAGGGTCCGAAGCTGAAAGGAGCCAAAAACTAGCGTGAACATTTTTGAGCCACATGAAGCTCTAAAGTCCAAACGACAAGGATACAAACAAATCGACAGATTCCATGCACGGCTACATAGATCTCAGTTATACATATAACGACAGAGGTTTAAGGGTTTAGTAATGGTATGAAAGGGCACCATCACATTCTAATTCAAAATGATTTAATCATTTAGCTATTCTATAAATACACTTATGCACGTCATTTTTTTGCTTCTACTACTGTTTCCAAAAGGTGCTTTAACATATAGAAGAAGAAACGGCGAGAGAAACTCCTCAGCACATGGTAATTACAATATAAGTTGGAACCTGCGCGGAATCAGTATCGACACTATTATATCCTTAATATATGTATTAATCTATATCATAATATCTCTATGCGAGTGGGTAGCGCAAACAATTTTTTTTCACATCATTGCCCGAGTCTATTCTCATATTCATTAATTATTTCAAGTTTTAAGATGTTAAAACATTTCACAGGATTAAATACATTCATTTATTGTTTTGTAACAAAATATGATGATGGCCCTCAATTAATTTTATGTTCCATTGTCGAGGGTGATTTTCTTTTCCAAATTGCTCAAAGCGCTACGTGATTAAGTACTGACGGGAATAATAACGAATGCTCATTTGGACTGGTGCCTCGAATTGTTTCGAGAGCTCTTAGGTGCTCCGCCCAAAAAAGGCGATGGGTTCGAGTAACTTTTATTATATATTTTTGCTAACTAATACCTAGCAAATACTAGTACCTAATACTATTCGTAATACCTAGTACCGAACTATTTTAACTAATTTCTTCTTATTTTTAATAATAATGCATCAGCTATACGCAGCACTATGTATGTATTGTTAAAAATTAAAGATTAGGATTTTTTAAATAGAACATTGACCACTACTACCGTTGTAGATAGAAATTTAGATAGTTATTTTATATTAATCACCTTAAAATGAAAGTTATAAAACTAGCATCGAACGTCTTCAGAAACTATAAAACCATTAAGCATTTGAGGAATATTTTAGAGACATTTGAAAGAAGTGAAATAAGAAGAGTCATTGATGAGTTAAGTAGTAAATTGACGGATTTTATTCATCATTGCGATTTTCTGGTAATCAATTTTCGCCACGATTTTCTTCCCAGAAGTAATTGATTAGGTACGTTATTAATAATTAGCACGTTCACCCATAACTTGAGAAAATTTGAATGGCTGACAAGATACTTACCTCGCAGGAGACTGAGCTTCTAATAGAATTAATAGTAAGCAACATGATTCCTTTACCTCATATAATTAAGTGGACAGGTTCTTATTGTGGATATTATTACTATGCGGTCGATTTTACTTGAAAGGTTAATGACTTTTTTGTTTTATTTTTTTACATTACATCTACTGCAAACTATGTTTAATTACTTCGCTGTCTATTATCTGTTATATTTCCGGCTCTGTAATCTATGTGGACACGTTGGCTTTAAGTTTCTAATTAGCATCGTAGGTTTTATTCCTTACTTCATTTGATACTATTTATTAAAATCTTTGATTACTTCTAGCGCCCCTTTTCCCTAAGGGGGTTCGCGTCCGATGAAGATTTAGAGGCCATAAGGCCAAAATCAACCTCGGGTTGTGTTTAGTGGGTAGGCCCCTAGTTTTATCGGCAGTCCCACATATGCGCTGGTATGCATGAGCAGTCACCATTTGATTAGAATAACAATCGAAACAATTCCTTTAAGCAGAAGTGTGAAGAGTACAGATTAAAAATCATTAAAAATGTAGGTATTTTTTAAATACAAATACATATCATTATATTTTGATCATTGTTTAGTAATTATGCTTAATTTCCTCATAATTTGATCACTTTTTAGCAATTAAGTATGCTTTATTTCCTCATATTGTTTTTGTTGATGAAGTTTATAGCACTATGAAAAAAAATATATTTATGCACTAAATATAACACAATCCAGGCCAAGTACAATAGGTACAATATACAAAACAGAAAAAATTAAAAAGTGTATATTAATTTTTTAATCGATTCCATTCAGGCCTTTTGAGTAAAAATGGTATAATAAAACCCATTTTTTATTTTACTGATTTGTATGAAGTTATTGAAGTTACATATAATCAATTACAAAGATACTATTCGAGTTAAATCACCTCACGCATACAATTTTTATAAACGAAACTCATTAAATTTATCAACATTAAATCATTTCTCCAAAACACCTCATTTACTAAATTCCAGTTATAACGAAATCACTTCTTGAGCTGCTCTCCGCCCATCATTACAGACCCTCAAACAATAAGCCTGAAGAAGGCGTGAGGGTTCATTAAAAACACGTTCTAGCAAGTTGTACGTACCTCAATGTAAGGCTGGGACAGACACGCCTGCGGAAGGAACAAAAAATTGTTTGTCGAATGTCGCATTGTGTTGACCTATGCAGAACAGCAGGGCAACTCTTATAGTTTTTTCCTTTGAATAATCGTACATACAATAGCCCCCAGTGGTTAGGTTACCCTTTAAAATAATTTATGTCCGATTAATTCTGTTCCAATTCAGATATTTCCTGCATAAACATAATCGTAGCGATGACAATAGCAGACAGATAGAAGAAAATGTAACCATCTATTATTCGCTTTCTTCCGCAAGGAGAGAGAGTCTTCAATTTTTGTAATAATGTTCAATTACAAATACATATTATTATGTGAAATACATTATATTACTTATTTTATCAATTAAGAAATATGTCATGAGCCTAGTTGGAACATTTACTCTATGTTGCTTGTGCATAGTAAGCAATTGGAGAGTAGGTACGACATATTTAAATAGTAATAGGACACGAACGGTGAATAAAATACCAAAAAAAACTTCTCAATTTGAATAAAAAATACTTCTATTTCTGTTGTAAATATATAAAAATATGAATAAATAAAATATTCAAGCCCATGCAATTCATCCTTTGTGATCGCGCCTCACACGCCGCCTATTCAACAGCCAAGCATCCGTTTGACATCTCGACATGAAAATCGAGTTCTTCCACTAACGAGGACTCCTGGAGCGCCAACGGGGCGGAGCGACACGCCCATCCGGCTCGAAAGACCAACTCATAATTGTGAACACCCTGTACTCAACATGTTTAAAACACCTCTCTATTGTATGTGACTTCTATGGACACTATATAATTGTTGGCTAGTTGTGTACCAGTATTTTTGTTTTGCTTTCAATTGATTTTAATAAGCAGGTAGGTTCAGTATTAGTCAATATTTGTGGTACAATAATGGTGTATTTTTTTATTTTTTTATGGTGGATTTTTAATACATTGCATTTGTGAACATACTTCAGTGGTCTTGTAAGCATGCATTAACTATGCATTTGCTTGGTTAACTATTTAAATCTTAATATTTTATGGTAATAATGGAAGTATTATTAATGAACACTTAAATTAATCGTTATTGGTTTCATACACCATAGATTTTCAATAGTTTCCTCGTTACTTTAATATTAAAGTAAGATTTTGTTATTCACTGAGTATTTCTTCTCGAAACTTTATAATGTACTTAGTAGTTAAGTTACCAATGAAACAAAGAAGTAAAGTAAAAGCCTATTACATTCAAGTTAATATAAATCTCCATTCTGGCAAATAGCATGGCTGCAGCTGAGTCTCCTGGTTTTCGCCTATTAATTTAATGCTAGTCCTAAAGAAATATATGGTGCCAGGACAAACAAGTTAACGGGGGAAGAAGTGCCAAGTTTCGATAATTTAGGCGTAACATATGAAGATCATACATTGAATATTTTTGAGAATACAAATGGAATAGTGGATGCCCTAAATAAAAGAATCGCACTCAGTGAGCACGAAGAATATAATAAGACACTGCTGTGCCCACTTACGCGATAAATGACTTCACTTGTACTATTGAATCTCGCTCTTTAGAATTTTTGTAACTATGGAACTATTACTGTATGAAACTGAGAAACTGAAATGGGTATCAATCAGTGTAGCTTTCTACAATGACCAAATGCTTATTAGTAAATGAGATTGAAAATTCACAGCATAATGCTGGTATCGTTTAGAAATCACAGTTATTTTACACATAAGAAAAAGGTTGCATCAAAAGTAACCTTTTATATAATGATGTAAATACTAGACTATTATAACAGTTAAATTGTAAAAAATATCTAATGTAAGTACTTTGACTGACGAATACATATATGCATTATTTTTGAAATCATTACAACAGGCCACGCATTGCGAAAGTTACTCGCTCGAAACTCATTCGAACGCCCAAAATTACCGACGGCCAGTAGTAAGTACGCTGTTTTTCATAACTCCTAGCTCCGCCGCCCTAATGGCCGAGTCACTGCCAAAATAAATGTTGCTTAATACGCCGAAACTTTTGAAATATGCCTCGCTTAAATGTGCCGTTGAAAGCGTCATAATTCTCCTCTTTATGCACCAAGTTCCAAGTTCCAAGAAGCTTTTTGTTCGTAGTCGTGTATCTTTTTTATTGTCAAACATTTCTATGCATACAGCCTTTTGTGTTCTGTACCGCAGTTTGAGACCATCCTTATTTTGCCTTCTGGTTTTTAGTAACGTTGCCAATATGTCTTGGGAACTGTGTCAAGCACACATTGTCCATGTTAAGTAGTCTCTGCTGGTTTCCTTCATTGCATCGAAGTAACCAAATAAACCCCGAAATAACGTGTTGAGTATATTTTTTAAATTCAAGTCAAAATAATCTATACGTTCTACATTCTTACAGAGTATAAAAATGTCTCTATCTGCCTGAAATCTTTAAAACTATGGTTACTACTCACACGGATTTTCATGCGGTTTGCCAACTGATAAGGTAGGTGATTCACATTAAAAATTACAAAATTCTTGATAAACAACGAGTAACCATTACTTCGGTTACGGGTACTATCTGTTAAACCTACGGTTCATATTTTACGGGTGGGTTACTAGTAAATAATTACCACATGTCTCGATAAAGGGACCACAGCCTACAATAAAAACTTGATGTTGGTGAAACGCTGTGTTTATTAAATCTTCAAGACTTAAAACCTGATGCTCTATTGTATGTACGATAATATACATTCATTTATATATATATATATATATTGTATAAATGGTGGTTTATTGAAAATCATTTAATTTTATTGTTACGTGTCAGTATCCGTAGACTCGTAAAAATGCCACAATAGTTCCGCAGATACTTTATTTTACTTCACACACACTTCACAATCACAGTTACACTCGTAGATCGCAGGTATTCGCTTCGTAGGGAGGGCCAACCCTGCCCGCTATTTATATCGATTTCCGGGCTTCCAGATCCTTCCACGCTCTTCTTTGAAGTAAACAACAACAACAATAATTCCCGGAAATCGAAATAACAATAGCGGTTCAGGTAAACAACCCCATTTCGGCCCTCATGTATGCCAATCTCGCCTCTTTTGCTTAAGGCATAAGGGCGAGATTGGCCTGAAGTGACCCAGGTAGTTTTTATTACTACCTGGGTTTCACTTTTATTGTCTCTATTGTTTTAAATATAAGTGTCGGCCACCCTTCCAGAAACTTCGTAAGCCTGCCGTCTTCGAGAAGCTTCGTAACATTATTATCAATCTTTAAGCGATCTATAGAAACTGTACATCTTATAAATAGGAAGATACTATAACTTTCTACTTAATAAATCTTTAAATAAACACTACAATGTTATGATCAATTATAAAATGAATATTTTCATATGAAATGTCGGAATTATTCTGACACTTGAAACGTTATTTTATCATAACATTTAGTTATTGATATTGTATCTGAAAGAGTGCCTAACAAACTATAACTAATTATGCTAGTAAACATCCATAAATTGTAACAAAATATTTAAACAAAACATGTGGAACCAATATTGACTTATACTTAATGTGCAGCCGCGTTCAACAGCTACCATACTTCATCCAATTCTCTACGTGTCTGTGTGAAACTGCATTCTACCAAAGCGATTCCATAAGCGTCTGAACTGCTTCGATAACATCTTCACTGTTCCCCGGCTATAGCTTCCGTCATCATAGATACCGTATCGTGAGGGCTGTTCTACACCGCACCACTGTTAGGTAGCATGCCGTATAAAATATATTGTGATGACACGCCGCTAGTTCATTCAATGGAAGTAAACACGTGAAATTATATAATGTTACTAGCAACACGAGCTCGCTTAGCTTCAAAAAACCTGCGAATTATGATTCAACTAGCACCCCCGTTATTTATGGAATGGATTTTTCTAGTTGTATGAATTGAAAATACAAGTATATGTATACTTATTATATTATAATAACTGCAGCCAATCTGTCAAAATTATATTTACTGATCTCTTAATAGAATGTCCATATTGACTTGTATTTCCCATAGTGCAAGAATGGATCGATTATCCCGCATAAAAAGTATTTAAGATTATGATCCATACTATAAGCTTCTAATATGTTAAATAGTATAAAATCTAATCAGTAGCTATAGTGTGACCCGCGGTCAGACAGACGAACAGAAAGAAATTCAAAAAAATATATGTTTTGACTCCTATATTGACAAAAAGTTTACCTACATTACAATTTTCAAAAAATCTTCCATGTATAGATTCGACCCCATTTTATTTTAGGTTTGGAATTTAAAAAATAATAATTAAAACGCAACCTGTCGTTCTCTATCTATCTATTCTAGAATAACGGGACAAGAGCTTCTATCAAGCGTGGTTCCTACTCTTCTCTAGCTTGCAAAACAAGGTGATGTTGAGACAGTTGGTCAGCTATGTTAACCAGAATGCATTCGGCATATTAAAACAGCGTCAACCATTAGGCTTGGCACAATTCAAACTACAAGCTTTTTATATTGAGAAAGATCTGCAATATACTTGCACTGCTGCATAAATTGCAAATGCATATTACATTACGTGTTCGTGACAGCGATTGATTTTCATTAGTATTCCAGACGTTAGTCAATCATTGGAAAGTTGGCAGCTATTGTTTCTTAATGAGGTAACGGTATTTTGTTCTTTTGTAATATTTGGATATTTATTTTATGATGAATATGTATTAATAGATTGTTCCTCGGAAATTAATAATTAGTTATCCAGAGTAAAGTCCAAATGAGTCTCGTATTGTTATCTAATGATGTTGGGTTAGCCTGTCTTGACTTTCCCAACCCAATTAACGATTATTGTTTGCATTACCTCAATGCATAAGGTCTGCCACTGGTCGATACAGTCAGTTCTTCTTCAACTTACTTTTAATAAACATCGCATTGATAGTAACGTATCAATTCAAGTATATCATGAAAATTCTTGTATGTAAAGGTTAGCTCGCGATATTATTTTTCACTGCAATGAATTTGTGGTTTAGAACGTATAACTGTCCTACGATTGGGCTCAGATCTGATGAGATCAATGAAGAACAAGAGGCACTTTATCCATTCATGTTCAAGTATAAATATATTTTATATCGTTAAGATAATTTTGAAGAAGTTTCAAATGTGCACGTTTCTTCCAATGTTGCCTATCACCGAAGTTAATGTTTATACATTACTAGTATGAAATAATAGAAATGAAGTTACCATAGAATTTGATATCTTGTAAACACGAAGTAAAATTTCAAATATGTAAGTTGGTATTGGTAATATGTAAGTAAGTTGTTGTACTGAAGAAATAACTCTGTGTCATTGTCTTCTATGAAGGTAATATTATTTTATCTATGAAGGTAATATTTATTTAAATTAGCTTTAGGAATAATAATATTATTTACGGAATGTTTTATATAATGGACGCGATGGAGTCATTTAAATTATCGTTCACCAAATTAATTTCACATCATATATTATTTTAAATTTTACGTAAAACGTGCTAAAATCTGAAATAATACAATAATTACAAAGGTCTAATAACATCAATATTTGCTGGAAAATCATACAAGTTAACTGGAATTCCAATTAATTTGTTACTAGGCTCCTAAAATTCGACTTGTAAATTTATATAATGTAAAAATATATTTTTTTTCAATTCATAATTACATTTCTATTGTATTTTCGGCCATGTGTCATTAAAACAAACTTTTTAAACCCTGACAAACTCGCGTGTGGTACGCTCATAACTCATGGATTTCAACGCCCTGTTCGGGCCCTCGCAAGCATTTTAACCACGGAAAATAATTCTCCGCAAGGCTATCAGGTCATCCTTGCAAAGATCTCGGGGCGGTACTGAAGGCGTCGTGCGTAAATAATAACGTGATGCAGTTGTCGGGTCGTATATAGAGACGTAGGATCCGTGGTAAGTTCGTTTCTATAACCAATTGTTAGTTAATGAAGAGTAGCTGTGGGATGGATTTGGATTGTGAATGCCCCGTCATCCTCAAGCTCAAGCTAATCTCTCATGATCGTGTTATACCCTACTGAACAACGCAACAGGCTATGGCGAAGGGCCCCTTTTGGATGGTAATTTCTTTAGCTTAGTGGGATCCATTATTCTTTTACTTTTTTTATTAAATATCTCGTGGTTAGATTGTGAAACTTTAAAACTATTAAAGAAGCTTTCATCACTTCTTTTTTGAGTACGGCGCCGTGGATCCTCCGGCATGTGGAAGTCTGCTATTAGCGGTGATTAGGTGGTCCGTTTTTTGAATAATCTACATATAGAAGAGAATGTATGTATGTATGTATGTATGTTCACCTAAAACTCGAGAACCGTTAGCTCAATTTATATGAAATTTTGCATACATATAAAGGGCGACATGATCACTCCGTCGTACATAGTTACGTTAGTGCCAGATAGGTGGCGCTGGTGGCAGTGATTACTATCTTTTGAACCGTAGGTCGAATTGATATAAAATTTTGTATGTATGCACATTGATTCCACGTTGGTAAACCGACAAGTTTATTTGTTTTGGCTCAAGATGGCAAATACAAAAATATTATGTAACCAAGTGCTTTAGAATAACAAAAATCATAAACAAGAAAAAAAAAAGGTTTTTTATTTGCGTATTAAAATGGTAGATTTTATTGGATGAAGGGAAGCGCACCGGGCACCATCTAATTAGTTCAATATAAAATAGTAGAAGTAATACATATATTGTATTTAACATCAACTGTATTATAGAATCCTTATCGTTGGTACCAATTCAGGTAAGTGTGTCGTGAAAAGCGGTTATTCTATAAATGCACCTGCGCAGTCGATTCGAGATAACATTGTACTGGAGTTCGATTTCTTAATACGAAACATGTGTGAGCGGAAACTAAACGATTGCACGCCTCTTGGCTCTCGCAAAGATTTGCACAGAGATAATTGTATTGTAAAGGTGTAATCTAGTGTTGTATTATGGAGATTACTTGCCAGTGAAGTGTCTATAGCTGAACGTCGATGTATCAAATACAGTACGTCTAAGTTTCGTATTGTAATCAGTTTCCTTCCGGTTCCTATAACTTATTCATTTTTTGACTGCTGGTGAACGGTCCGCCTTACTTATCGTTGGTAAGCGATGTCCATCGGTGATTGATCAAGGAAAAGTAATGTAAATCTTTATTCTCTTATTAATAATGGCAACATATTTGCAGAAGAGCTATTACAGTATAAACATTTAACCAATAGCGAGGGATCGATAAGTAATCGGAACTCGACATTGGTCGATTTTTACGAACGCAAGACGGGAGACGTGACATGGATAGATTCAAAGAGCCGCTAGCTGTTACAAGGATTACCTAATTTCCTTTTTTACATGCAACTGACCTCATCGCACAAAATGAGTAAAATTTTAAGCTTTCGTATATTCGATGAAAACATACTTTCTGTAGTTTCATATATTTTATGTTTTGATCAATATATATATTAAATTTATCTCTCTATATAATATTAATATCCACTTCTAAAGTTATTGCAACTATTCTTATGAGCTGACATTTGTATGACTTGACATTCGTTTACGTACTAAACGTAAAACATTTAATGTGAATCAGTAGGTCTTATCCCCTTATCAGGAGTATTAATATGTCCGTAAATGATCGCAAAAGAGACAATTCTCTTTACGCGTCCTTCTAAAACCAACTAACAAATTTTTTTCATCAATTTCATTTGCGAAGTTGAACAGCCAGTCTGCAAGTAGATTCACCAGTTGGGGAACTGAACTGGAGAGCTTGTCTCATCGGATAGTGTGTATGGTAATTGCTAGGTCAAGTTGAAATTAACACTTACATATGAGTCATTAATAATTCGTTTAATCAGGTATCCCTGATCTACTAAAGCATGTAATTTGTTTTGCTTCTGCGTCCGTTTCGGAAAGAGTCTTTAAGAGGGAGTAAAAGTTACTTCCAAATGCCTTTGTCATTCGTGTATTTATTTATACTATTATATTGCATATGACTCGTGTCTTTAAATAATTCATTTTGAACATTTCCAAAGAAACGTATTGACTTTAAAACTTAATTTTAGAATTGTAGCGCCACAAAAACAGCTACACCTTACGCAGACGGTACGAAGTCGTAACCAAATGATGTATCCTTCGTGATTGTCGAATAACAATATCGCTATTTATTTGTAACGTTTATGTTATTTAGTAAAATAATAAAGTTTGTGAGTTAATTACAAATGTTACATGTTACAACCAACTTTAGTCGTTTCAAAAGATTCGATCATAGAAATACTTATAAAAATGGTCGAAGTTGTAATAAAATTAGGGTGCTAATAGACATCACTGGTTTAACGGATAGCATTATCAATTCTATGGCACTATCCGTCATGGGGAAATAAATCGCCGCAATCTCAAGCACCCCATGAACGCCATCAAGCCGTCGGTAACATGGAAATTATCGGGCTCTCGGAGCAGGATAATATTATTGGATTTACGAGGGCGTGCGCCGGCGCGCTGATTTACGCCTTCCTCCGTCGATAAATTACGAGGCGATAGCAACGTGTACTGGTTCACTCCATTCGTTGTCTACCACTGGATTGTGCTATTACAATGAATATCTGTCACATTTTAACGATACAGAAGTTTTATTCGTTTGTTTTATTTAAACAATTAATTATTAACTTACAACAAAAGAGAGACAAAAATTAATCTGTTTAACAAACCATAGAATATTTTGAATAATCTGCAATATCTTAAAAGTAATATTTTTACTTATTATAATTTAATGCTTGACTACAATCCCATGTTTAAGTGGCGAGGTGCCCTTAGATGGTAAATCTAGTATAAACGATCTTTCAGACAACCATCGTATTTCATACAACTATCGAATAAATTCATAGATATCAGATAATTTATATGGCATATAACTCAAAGAAGAGATAATCAAGAAAGTTACACTGGTGGCATAACGTTCCCACATAGCCCATATACATTGCGCCAATGTGAGAATGAAAAGAAATGAAATGAAATTTTATTCAAAAATTTACTAACTTTTTTAAAACCCACACACTTATAATCATCCATCAACAAACATAATATATTTAATAACTAGGTATCATTTAAAATTCATCTACATAAATGAAAATTCACAAAATTTTCATTTGATTAAAGGATATTTACATGTATAAACGAAAGGGGCTAAAAGTAATTTATCTCAAGAATAAATTTTTGAAACCTTTTTTGTTTGATTACAATTAAAAGGAGTAGTACCTTAACTCGAAAGACACTGCTTTGATTGAAGTAATAATATGTTAGGACTCTAACTGTATAATAATGTCTGTAAGTGTATTTTTATTGGACTGTGTTATTCTTTGACTGTATAAGTTTGCTTAAAATCATAACATATTATAATCAAAAGTTCAGAGGATCTGATATAACGTCTTGAAAGAGCCTGTCTTCGTACCATAACGTATGCTCAGTTGCCTGAGGCGCACAAATTTAATTGCTCCCTAAGATGTATGATTAAGATGTGCTAACGTCTCCATTATGATTTATGAAGACTTGGTAATTTATGGCGTATCCAATGGCGTTTTATTTGTTATCTTAGGTATTAAAAAGTTATTATTTTATTTTAACTCGTGATTTTTACGTAAACAAATATAAATGGTATGCTAAACAATATTTTTTCGTTTCATATTTTTTGTGTTTATCAATTGGTAACAGCCGCGTGAAAATTCGCGCAGTAATTTTTGACATTATTATGTTCATACAAGCTTAAAGAGTTTATTTTTTGCTATATATACGACACATATGTGACAATACGCGTTTGCTTCACTTGACGTAAACTGTGTGGTGATATGTTGTAGGTACATATTTTGGGGTATAAGAGACTCTATTAATCCTTTGCTGATGAATGGACTAAGCGATATTGGTGGAGATGACGACCCAGCCTGCCGAGCGAGGGGTCCCGGGTTCGATGTTTGTTCCCGGGTCACGAGTGTTTTTTGTTATTTATCAATGTCGGTTAGGCGGTTTATACGTGACGTGCGGCGGCGCTACGCTTCGACATAAATATTCCCAATCTAGCAATTAATCAGACAACAGGTGTTAGTCTCAACAATCGCTGTGATTGCTTACTATTAATATTCCCTTATTACAACTCATTTATAACTTAGGCTAATCAAACTTTGATCTCTAGCTTGCGAGGCTCCAGTAACAGATTACGGGCTATAAGAAATTTACAAAACACATACATAAAATAAATAACAGTTTAAAAAAACTAAAAAAACACGCTTTTATTGCTAATTGAACTAAAAAGTAGAAAATAATTTTTAATTACAAAGAGTCTTTATTACAGTAGTAGAAGGTCGGACAATCAATCATAATTAATTACCTCAAATAAACATTATAATAAAATTTAAGTTATTAACAAAATAATTCAAATCAAAGTAAAAAGCGTGGGGTGCATTTTACTTCATTTTTATAACTTTTCTCTCATAGATAGTTGCCAATAGAATGATTGTGTCATATTTAATATATCGAGCACCCCACGCTTTTTACTTTGATTTGAATTATTTTGTTAATAACTTAAATTTTATTATAATGTTTATTTGAGGTAATTAATTATGATTGATTGTCCGACCTTCTACTACTGTAATAAAGACTCTTTGTAATTAAAAATTATTTTCTACTATTTAGTTCAATTAGCAATAAAAGCGTGTTTTTTAGTTTTTTTAAACTATTATTTATTTTCCAGTTTTTAGTTCAATTAGCTATAAAAGCGTGTTTTTTTTAGTTTTTTTAAACTATTATTTATTTTAAACTATTATTTATTTAATTCATTTTCGTTGATTGTACTTTTATCAATAAAATTATTAATTAAAAGATTTTGATCACGATAAATATCTTATTTACTTGTCGAATTTTGTTCTGTAAAATAATTTCAAAATTTATGTTCTGATTATTTTATTGTAATTAATAAGAAGCTTTTATAAATCACGGTTATTATATAAAATCTTATATGAATATTAAAAAGAGTAACTTGCGTTTATGAGACTTATTAGTACCCACGCATGTGTAAGGAATAAACAAGGTTAGAATGCAACTATCCTAAAGACATTTTGGTCCCCGTTGAGCAATACCGCGTCCCCGAGCAAGTTCGAAAGAGTAAGTCGTAGACTCCAGAAATCAGTAAGAGTAACTCTGACTGGAAGTGCAGGCATGCGCAGATCGCGCGCTAGCTCTATCTTTCTCACTCTCCTACAGAGGATCTAAATAAAAAAGAATTTATGAATCCTGGCCGTCCTAATAAGGATAATGGGAAACTGTTATTAAATTATTGCATTGACATCGGCCCTTGATATGTGTGCAAAGTTTCAAGTTGATCAGACTTTTAGAAACCAGTGAAAATTAAGCTCAAAGATTCCGTTACATACATACATACATACATAGATACAACCCGAGCTAATAAAAGCGTATTAATTACGTATGCTTTTACTTATTTTTATAATTTTAATATATTTATATAATTTTATAAATAAAGTCTCGTGGTCTGTATTCATTAAACAAAGTATGTATATAATATTTTTATGAAGTATTAACCCCCATAAAATTTCTACCTGTGAAATGTTTGTAGATTTTGGTAATATCAATATTAATAAAAGTCAAAATTCAACGAAGTTATTTATATTGACATTGAGTTTTTTTACCTATTATAAGTCAGTTCTTTTCTTTTCTTTTCTCTCCTTATTATTTTGTCGTGCAATATTGTATATCATGTAATCATTTTACCGTCCTCACCAGTAGCAATTCTCACTGTGAAAATGTCACCGGTACCCATAACACAAGTTTAATCTTAGCATGGGTACCACAGATTAATATGCAGTTATTTATGGACTACTTATAAATTTATTGTATTTTTTGTAATTTTACATTATGTGCAAATAAAAATTCTTTTCGGAATTGTTTTTAATCCCAACAAATATAATCAATAATTTAAAAAAACAAACTCATTTTTTAACCGGATTAGGTTCCGAATCGAGGTACATATTAATCTAACTTCATTCCTGATGTCGCACGGATAACTTGTAGACTTGAGAATTGAATTGATAATAATATCTATGAATTATTTTACCCTAAACAAAGATTATGGGTCACGAGTTTCTATTTAATAATTAACTCCTACACAGAATATAGATACATAGAATATAAAAAGGACGACAATTAGTCACTCATAGTCAAGGTTAGTCATGATGTTATCGAGCTCCACAAGACAAATAAAATCAATTTATTAGCATTTACAACTACTAGCTATAACTATACCACAGTTGGTGGTAAACAAAACAACAATTAACATTTAAACCTAGATGTAACTCGTACTTAAACAACAAATGTTGATCAATCGATTTGATTTGAAATTCAAACTAGTCGTTCGAGAGGAAATGTTACTTTGAGAGCGACATACGATAGCGAATTTGGAATTCTGGTTTTCTTAATTATTTTATTGTTATTTTGGTCAATATTAATGACAATAGTTAAGGTATATTAAAACTTAATTCAGAGTCAATAATAGTCTATTAAGTGTCCGCGTACTTATAGGAAATAAATTATTGAAGCGTATTGCATTATTTCTATAATGATTACGAAATTGAATTCTACGTTTGTGTTAATGATTTAAAGTTATAAATTCGGTCTATCATTATATTGTTCCACTGTTGGGCTCGAGTCTCCTCGCAGAAGGGGTTAAGTCCACATCTAAAATCTGTAAAAATGGCGAAGTGCGGGTTGACAAGTTTTTTGAGAACATTTTGGAGAACTATCAGGTACCTAGATTTTCTCACGATGTTTTCCTTGACCAAAACAAGTGACAATTAATTTGTAATACGCACATCATTTGAAAAATTAAAGATGCGTGTAGTATTCGAACTCGAGTCGCCCGTGAGGAAGGCCTAAAACTAAGCAACGACCACTAGGTGGTCGTCAAGGCGTTTGAATGACGGAGAAATTTCATTCGAATCTTAATCGGTATAAGTCACAAATATTTGTGACCTATACCGCAATATATTTGTATCTGCTGTTTGGTTAAATTATTTATATATAGGTGTATACTAGACTGCATATGTAATTGAATAATTTTACTACATAGATAAAACTTAATAATACGAAATAGCGATAAGCTAAAAATTACCTTTATAAAAACATAAGTAAATATAATCTATACTCATAAAAAAATTGTACAAGGCCGAATTCGTACGTCAAATATATTATTTAATATTTATATTAATAGGCGTTGTTATCGAAAAAGAGGTTAAAACATATTTTTTTGGATTTTTTGTCGGCCTATCTGTCTATTTAACCATGTCACTAAAACCACTGCAGAGATTTAGACGATTTTTAGTATTATAGAAACATATTATGGATCATAATCTAGGATTCTTTTTATCTTATTTGACTGCATGTCTGCAACCATTGTAATAAATTAACATGTTTCTAATTCACTGAACTAGAAAAACCAATTCATTCTTAAACCCTTTCAGTTGCTATTTCTAAACGTAAGGAATAGTATTTCTGAAACGAAGCGAGGGCGTGTTACTAGATTGAAAAAAAAAAACAATAGCAAGTCAATCGCATACATCGGCAATCGCCCGCAGTGAAACAAACTAATCCGTAAATAATTCATTGGGTTGATTTAATATAATAAGGCGATTAAGATCGCAGTAGTGTTACGACGGCTCCGTTACGTCTTTATTCATGTTTAATTAAGTCACGAGCTCAGTCACAAATGCACACAAATAGACACCGACTATACATGTTGTGAGGTGAATGTTTTGAATATGTAGGTTAGCTGGTCGCTACCCTAATACCCGAACGATCTTTAACACAGATTGAATAATGAAAAATTTTAACACATACACTAGTCATTATGAAATGGGGATCACGTGAACTAAGGTTTTATGCAATCTGATTTTTTTGTTAAGTTTGGGCTCAGTTATTGCGAAGATGAGTTAATTTCCGTACGATTTTCAAAGAAATAAGTACATATATAATAATAGAATAAGTTAACGCTCGACAACAATCCCACCTGATGGTAAGTGGTGATTAAGTCTGAGATGTTAAAGTCTAAGACGGAACACCGACGCGGTGTTGTTTAGACCTAAACTTTTTCGTCCAGGATCAGAAAAAATCGGCTAGAAAGATAAATCTATGGTATAGATCTTTGTGAGTTCCATATTTCATCAAACATCGACCCATATCTTTTGGGTGTTTCAAAACTGTTATTAATGACCGCAACACAAGTGCAATAATAAACACTATGCCGACGAATAGTAACAGTTGTAAAGGTAAAAAGTACGATCTTAACGAACTTACTCGTAGTAGTGTGTGCAAGTGACGGCGTCATGTAGAGCCGGCTCACAACACAATTCAATGCAAGATACGTCACGGGTAATTGACGTGTCTAGCAGCTGAACAGTGATGGGAATTGTAGGTAGTAATATTATTTTTGTCGATTTTGTTTTGCTTTTCATAGTGCTCAGGAAGCTTTGTAGGAACAAAAGAGGGGAGCTTGCAAGCGTTGCTGAGACTGTTCTGGTTAGAAAATTAAAGAATGGCATATGTTACAAACAAGCACTTCATTATTTTATCGATGGATATTGTAATAACTCAGTTAAAAATGTATTCGGTTGTATACTGTGTCTATCAACAGAAACCATACTCGATTTATAACAATAAAAAATAATTTAAACCGCTAGAAAATATAACCAGATAAACACGCAGAAATCACACTAAATTTTTTTTTATAATATTTGCCAGTAAAGTTCACTTACATTGAGCTGTTTTAAAATACGATTATTTAAAATATTGAACGATAAGTTCCCCTCACTGCGTTTATCAGTGGTAGTCAGAGGAAGCCGAAGACGGAAGTAATGGCGCGCCATCAACACTTCGCGTGTCGTACTGATTGCACCTACTCAGGATTGCTCTTTGCTTTTAACTTTGATGATTTCTGTAAGAAATAAGATAGATAACACAATCTTTGCAAGCTTCACTATGTATGGGATCAGCACTAAACACACAGCCCATAATACATAGTTTAGTAACCATGGGGTTAAATAAAAAAATTGTTAGTATTGGAGCGACTGAAGTATATTACAAGCTGTGTTTGCTACTCCATTTAATTTTGTCACGAACCATGTTTTTTCAATAGTCTTGGGGCCTTCATAAGTCTGTTATTGTCGGCGATTTTAAGTAAGGCTGTAGTTCTATTATAGACACAGAGATGTCCAGAATTTTGTAGCAATTGTACATTAGTAAATTAGTTTGCTCCTCCTAAGTCGCAGGAGCAGTGTATAATCGCAGAGATTTCTAACTGCTTCGCTTTTCAAGCACGTAGAATATTTTTACACTTTTACAGTAATCTTACTGCAGATAGGTGTATAGCTAAGGTTTGTCAACTCTAAGGAATTATAAAATCAAGGACTATTCTAAGAAATGACATTAATTATTGTGAAAGTTAGCGTGTTGTGAATTAATAATAAAATATTAGAAAGGTTAATCAATCAGGGCTCTCGCAGTTGTCACGCAGCTGTCACGCTCTCGTTATCCGTGAGCGGGGATTGTTTATTCATTTTCATAATTGAAACAACACTGTCAGAGATGGAATTGTGTTGAAAGGATATATTAATGATGAATTAATGTTTTCTTGGATTTAACGTAAATTTAGATTAAATTATTTAGTCCTTCAGAGACTAGTTCTCTGGATCTCACGTACCTTTTCTGGTTTTCTTTATCATCACTTCCCGTATTACCTATCCGACTTAGTGACACGTGATAATCTCAGTGCGAGAGAAAACTCGATCCCAACTGTTCGAGTAGCAGTTATAAGTACTGAATAAATCTCGACATTACAAAAAACATCACGTGGAAAACATATGCATAACAATGAAATAATTCGCTTAATATATGTGCGACAAGTACATATAAACACATTAATTAATTAACAAATTGTATGCTGTATTAAAGATTTGTCTCAAAACATTTTTTTTGTGTAACTACATATGTAAATTTCCAAAAAATATTTGAAATTTACGTTGCTGTCTGTACACGCGAGTCTATTATTACGACTCTCATTCGCCTAACAGCCAAATATCACGACACGCGTAGCAATTAATTGCAATTGACAGTATGAAATTTCATTCAATGCATAGTTCTTAATTACGACTATCAACATACAAACTACATGATTCATGCGCATACATTTTACGGTCATGCCCGTTTGGCTAACGTTACCTAGTCTAAATTGTTGCCAACACATTTTTAACATTGTAATAACCTGATTATTGGAAATTGGTTCCTATTTCTTTCAATATAAGATCGTGGAGAACAAATAACAGCAGCGAAAGGAAGCGTGATGAATGACGTAGTGAAGACTAATTGACATTCATTGATGATCATTGCATTGCCGACGGTCAATCGGCAAGATTAATTTAAATAAAGAACGGCAATAAAATTGTGAAATAGATGTTTTATTGTTATCGAGTTCGAATGCAAAATGAACAATGATAAAACATATCAATGTAGCTTCGTCTTTTAGTTTTGTTTTTTAATTGTTTATTATTTTCATTATGTACTCATAGGCTGGCTTCGCTTTGGAAAATTCTGTGGGTGCAAGGTAATTTTCCAAGATAAAGAAAGGTATCGTAGATTATACATACTAGTTTATCTACATATATATGGCCTTAACCCCTAACCCCTTCTATTTTGAGAGGAGACCTGAGCCCAGCTGTGGGACAATTATGGGTTGTACCTAATGAAGAGGATGAAGTTACAATTACAAATATGCTAAGTATCAAGTACTATCCAAAGCTGTTCAGTGGTTTTACGATACGAATTCAGACAGGCTGGCTGACATAGACTCCAGGTTGAATAACAAAGTGAGGCGATAATTATACAACTAATTATTTAATTAGGTGTTTTCGTTTTCCATGGTTTTGAATTATGTGTGTATGGTACCTCACTCGTATGATTTTAAACTTATATCGTCACGGACATTAAATATTTAAACTGTAACGGGTACTCACGATTTTTGTGTTTTTACCGAGTCTTCGGCGGGATGGTGAGGCTCGCCGTGCCTACAACACACCTAATTGTGTCGGATGGGTTGGGAAATATCGGTGAAGTACCCAAAAATCGTGAGTACCCATTATGAAATAATATGCTTCTGCGATTTTTGGGTCGCTTGTTTTGACTGTGGTTTATGTGTGGTCTTCAAGAGCAGAGTGAATATGCTTATATAAGTAAGTACGCTCAAAATCTTAGATTTCATTCAAGATTACAACGGTGATAAATACCATCAGGTGGGATTGTTGTCAATCATTAACTTATGTTAATGATGTGTAATATTAACGTTTATTCGATGAAAAAGTGCTCACTCTGTTTAATCAAAGCATATGAGATTGGTCAGATACAATTATTTTTATAAACCCTAGAGCAATGTTATTGCAAATACATTTATTTCCGTCATTTATTGCTTTTACTAAATCAAAAATCATAATGTAACTGCACGTGGTATAGCAAACGGCATTTAATCTAATGTTAAAAGGGCAATAGAAAACATTTTTTTTTTAAAACGTTAACACACACCCCCGCATTAGGATTCCCTGTGTCGCGGGTGGCGTGGACATACACATATATGACATCACAAACACCCAAGACCCGAGAACAAATATTTATCTGTCACATAAATGTCAGCCCCGGTCGGGAATCGTACCCGGGACCCCTCGCTCGGCAGGCAGGTTCACTACCAACTGGGCTATGGGGTCGTCATATTGGTACGGTAATGAGAAGAAAATAATTTTACTTTCTAAAATAAGGACTTTTTTACTACACTTGATAGTACCAGGCGTTACTTTGCGGAAATTCATTGTTATTAAATTAGTATTAATTTACTTTGCAACAATCCACAAGCACAATGTATGATGTACCATCATGATATGATGATGATGATATGATGGTACATATATATATATATATATATATATACGCGTTAATATCCCCGGCTTGTCAAAACACAGTGACTCAGCTACGGAATCCGAGGCATAGATAAAATTTCGCGTAGAAATGTAAGGTTAAGATTAAATTTTGATCGATACTATTATGAAAAAAAATTATGCTGCTTCTATACATTATGGATAATTAAAAAAAAACACGACCCAAACATATTTTTCTCTTTTATTTTATGTTATTTTTTATTTTTTTTATTTTTTGTGCGAATATGATAAAGAAATCTGTAAAAATAGATCAGTGTACAACTTCGATGTTTAAAAGCGTATGATTGAACTTGAAAGTTGTCATAATTATATGCCAGCATAATCGTTGAAACAAAACTTTACAAAGATGCTGAGTTTAAATAAAGGATAGGATTAATAAATGGTGAAAGACAGATTGCTAGTAGGTTACTCGTATAATTTAGAAAATTTATACGTGCAGTAGACATCTGCCTTATGATGGTATGAATATAAATAAACAGTTTTGTAAAACTGAAGCAATGCAACCAATGATCCGATGTATTCGAGATGATAAATAATTACCACTCATACAGATGCGTATTCCATGAACGTATGATGTGGCTGGAATGAAGATACAAATTAAGATGTTACGAAAAACCAAAACCTAATGATAAAAAATATTCTACCTATTTGACGACCCTGTAGTCCTATCCTATTTCCGAGCACAGAGTCCCGGATTAGATTTCCGGCCGGGGCAGATATGCACAAGTTTTGATGTGAATTGTGACGTTTAGTTGCGTATGCTACTGCCACCTGCAACACCGGGAATGCTAGTACGGAGTTGTGAATGCGTTAACGTTTATTTATCTAACAGTTTGTGACTCCTATTCGAGACTTTAAAGAATTACCTCAAAAAAAAGAAAGAAAGTAACAAAGCAAGCTAAGAAAGCAATACAAAAATGGTTCGACATGATAATGGACAAGAGTATGTTATATGTCGGCGCGGATAATGAGTTTATTGAGTATATTGAATACTTAGTCTGTGGCATGGTGATACGATCAACGGACAGTTAACCCAAATACGAACTGTAACATCACCTATGTAGATTAACACTAAATTGGATAATAACATAACACAACAGAGTATAGAATCGCGTGTTGAGCTTATCTGATTTTCAGTGCCTACAAATGAGGCTGCGATTATAGTTCCGCAAAATTACTTTCGCCGTTTGGCATGGAAAATTGATCCCTATTTCAACACAAAGAAAACTGAAAGCGACATCAAAATGATGGGCCGTGGCAACAATTAGCTAATTACCGGACGGCGTGACACGATGTCACTGTCACGCGGCCGTGACAGGGCGCGGACATCGGAGCGACA
Source organism: Megathymus violae (assembly GCA_003671415.1). Classification (NCBI taxonomy): domain Eukaryota; kingdom Metazoa; phylum Arthropoda; class Insecta; order Lepidoptera; family Hesperiidae; genus Megathymus; species Megathymus violae. Next base: position 7,281,803 of record PDGT01000007.1, read on the forward strand.
ACCTTTTGTCGCCATCTATTATCGCCCGTGAATGGTCCAAAACGGTTTCTGACGTCAAATTCTTCTCTGAAATTTTTAAGAAAGCTGTGAAAACGTTTGATCAACGATTGCTGTCGGAAATATCAGTCGTCTAGTTTTTTTTTTCTATTGGACCCATTTCTTGGCACCAACGATTGAGGCGAAGAAGACGAATTTTATGGTAGAACTGAAGCACTAGGTATTGATAATATTAAAACACTTGAAACTGATTCGTATTTATTTCGAAACTGTATCTGTCTTATAATTTTAAACTTACGTCATTGCAATTATTAAACATTTTAACCTTGAAGGGTACTCACGATCTTTGTGTTTTGTACCGAACTATCTTAGTAGCTACGAAAATACAAGTATAAGTTTTTTTTGTTTCGATCATCGTAAATCGTAAATAAATAGCGTATTTCACTTTTAGGGATGGTATTTTTTTTCCATATTTAATAATATTTAAGTAGACCAACGAAAAGTACACCTGTCAAACAAAAAGGAGCTTTTTAAATCGGTTAAAATTGAGTTCTTAGGTGACAAACATAAAAAAATTCAAATTAATTGAGAACTTCATCCTTTTTTTAAGTCTGTTTATAACGCATAGCAATTGTTTCGCGTATCGGTATTATTTTCTACGTAAGTAATAAGCTCCTTGAAATGAAGTGAGGGAGTTATATTAGTGTAAAACAAATGCTTAAAGCTGTGCACGGCGTTATGAATATAAGCACGCGCTAGTATGCATGTCGCGTTCCATTCGTTTACATGAGCGCGTCTGGTTGTTACGGCTTGTCTCCTCTGATTTACGACGCTTACCTACACGGTGACTGGATGTGGCAGTTGGGTTTGATAAACAAAATAACTATCCTAGAATTGTAAAGTGTGTTCCTGTTGTATTTGATAACATGTATAATAATAATGGTAGAGTATGTCAAAGGCATCACGCCTTTACATTAAAATAATCGTACTCACACCGATAACTTAACAACTCAGATTCCGCGTGTTGCGATTGGCATGGGCAGACACATATACATCAAAGGAACCAGAACTCAAATTAAACATTTTTGCGATATAAATATCTACCCTGGCCGGGAATGGAATAGGTTATTTTCGACAGCCAAGTGTACTACAAATGAGAATACAGAATCGTCGTGACAATTCACTGAACGATGTTAATACTAAATAAGCTGTTATTTAAATGAAATATTTATTTACTATGCTATAGGTGAGGATGATTTATCTGACTTTTATCTCTTACATTGTCAAAAAATCTCACAATCACATTGTCGAAATTTGCTTCACATTTCAATCTCAAATGCAAGACATTCGATCCTCGTGTACGATCTGCGTATCACGGAATAAAGCAGAGTTCATTTGATTGAAGGCAACTTAGTGTAATTTTGACGGTACTATACGCAAGATTTTTTACTTGGTTGGTTAATTTTATCTCCAAATAAAATCAAACAAAGTTACAAAATAATGCAACAAAAAGCACGCTTATGACTTTTGCAGCTGACAAAGATTCAATTAGAGCTCCTGTACTTCAAATATATATGGATGACGATTTTTGGTAATGATCATTTATCATCAACATAATCCTCTCGTTGTTTGCCGATTTTTATCATAAAAATCTCCTGATTCAACCAGAGACCTAGCCAACTATGGAATAATCTTATACTACAATAACCTACTCCTTTGAATCTTTTGCAAGTTATCTCTCCAATTAATAACATGCAGTTCTGTAGCAGCCATCAAAAGAACATTTATATCACATCCACGGCTCTGCGGACATGTCTGTTATTTATTTGTTATCTCTAATGTGAAGACGTGATCATCTATCGTCTTAGAATCGTTCGTTTCGCCGCGTTGAACTTCACGCGACGGCTGCCATCTTATCGCGACCGTAATTGCGTTATTCGACGTAATATTCTGCAATTTAGATGTTAATCGCAAATTTTTACAACAAGGTGAAAAATTTTGCAATGTTTTTTCTGTTGTGCAAACAACAACGATAATCATCGTTGCCAATCAGATGTTAGGCATTAAAAACATTGACAGTATAAGACACAAGCACATTATGACTACAGAACGTTTGAGCACTTAAATTACTTGCTAGTGAAAAGATTCTCAATACACATTGTAGTTTCTTGTTTGATAACTCTTATTTCAGCAACTGTATCCATAAGAATAACATAAATTGTATTATTCAGGATTCAAATAGATCTAAAAGTCTGTGGAGGGCTCGTACAAAATTTCTAATAAGCCTTCGTTTCGTTTTAAAAATCCGTCATCTTATTTGTACAAATGGCACTTGCACCTAATTCGTTTGTAATTCTTTCATTCATTCAGGCAATCAATAAGAATCATGATTGCTCCATTCTATTGTTTTTAATAATCGAAACATATTTTTTTTACAATAACTGCATTAGCCGACAAAACTTTGTTTATTATTAAAAGAATATTTTCCATAGTTATATTAAGTGTATTCTCGTTCATATATAATTTTTTTGCCGATTCCTTGGGATCAGATCTATTTTCAGGGATGAAAAGTATTTTAGACGTAACTTCAACTTCAAATTCAATTTCATTAAATCATATAAATATTCTGTAAATACAGTTATCCACGTCATTTTTTGCTCCTACCACCGTTTCAAAAAGGTGCTTTAATGTTGAGGAGAAGAAACGGCGAAAGAAACTAAAAGAAAAAAGGTAATATAAATGATAAATATATTTATTACTAAATATTTTCAGGAGCTTCTACGTAAAACACGCACAAATAACCAAACGGAGGCAAAAAAGGATAGGTCTGTTTACAATACAGTCTATCTACATTAAATATTTTAAAAATATATTTACATAATAAACATATGTATATTAAAGATGAAATTTTTAATGTAATTATTCGCAAAAAGTAGCTGCTATTAACTAGTCATATCACATGTCTGTCTTCAAAATATTTGGCGATAAATTTTATACAAAATTAAAAGTTGCATTTTATTTAAATTTTTTGTGTCAGTATAATTGGTGTTTGGTATACATTCTATTTATTTAATTTATATATCATGGTCCGATCGTATTTCATTCAATGGTACTATAAAACTTAACTAAATATTTATATTATTTCATAATAATTATGTTAAACATCTACAATTGAAGAACTTTTTTCTGTTGTGTAATTAATCTTACACACGCACAAATACACAGAGTTTACGTTGTTGTTTCCTTTTAATGGATTTTTAGTTTTTAATTTATTATCAATATATATCGTGTTTCTTCTTTCTGTTGATATAAAGCTGGTAGTTAGGGAACCCAGGACATTCAACTCCCGTTTAACAGTTCAGTGAGAAGGGAGCGGCTGGAACTAGCGCTGAACGGGATCACTATGCTATGTCGGCCATAGCTTAGCCACCCCCTATTGCCTGTTTTTATTTAAAAATTGCATTTTTAGTTTCCGTAATTTGTACCATTTTTAAGCAAATTTTTTTTAATATTATTATTGTATAACAGACGTCCAATGATTTTAAAAACAATGTTAGGTATACAACTTACGTACTTGATTTTGCATACTAAAATAATATAGATACCAACAAGGAAGAATCAATAAATTAATACAGTAAATATCCAACAGATAGCTTTACCAAGGTATTAATCATCTCTGTCAAGAAGCTTTATAGATTAAAAACAAAGTACACTGAAATGATGAGGCAGGATGAGGTAGAAGTACATCATTTACTTTACGTAAGATAATACCAATAAAAAGGTAAAAAAAGAACGGTATATTTTGGGTAAGAACTCCCAAGATCCCTGTTTCATTCTGCAGCGGAGTCTAAAAAATTGGTCAAATATTTGCCGCATGCCAAAACTCTTCATTTAGAATAAGCTAACATTTGGTGCCAATGTTTGCGCAAATAATGGCCCACATTGACCATTAGAACGACGCAACGCGAATCGTCAATCATCTGTACGCATTAATCTTGTGCAGACAACTTGATAGATCATCGCGCTGTGGGGCCGGGACGTGTGAAAAGAATTAGGGAACTCCGTTTGTGGGATGCGGCATATATTTTTTCAAGGTACCCTCTCGACTTTCGTCTCGTTTTTGCTCATAGCTCTTAAGTTATCTATCAGTTGTACATGATATGCCCAATAAAGTAGTGGTTGACAGTTTGACGGTGACGGAACGGCTACTAGTAGTATACTTATGAGCGTTCCAATACTCCAGATAGCTGCTTAACGATAGCAACTGGAAATAAGGAATTTAACCAAAAATATGTAATATTATCCTGTTTTTTGTATTCATCTGCTATATCAGTGTTCTGGTATGGGCCCGGCAAGATGCCACGTAAGAACGTGAGCTAAGGGGTGAAGGTTTAAGGTAATTACGAGATGATATGAGCCCGTCTCGCAATATACACTGTACCAATCACTTTATTTACAGTATTTTACTTGGTTTTCGGCTTTCCATGCATGGTAATGGTGGTTTTGATTTCTCGCTGGGCGGCGCCAGCACCGTATTTTACTCGCTGTCATCATGCGCTCGGTGACATGAGTATTGAAGGACGAAATTCAAACATAGTGATTGTTGGGAAGTAGAGGAAAGGAATAAAGGGATTAATTCCTAAAATCTGTTTTATCAGATTATATTCATAATTCAAAAAATGTAAAAACAATTTTATCGTTGTTATCCTTTGAACAAATTTCAAGCTGTCATGCAAGCATATTATTTTTGTAATATATTTTTCATTGGCTTAATTCTGAAACCTAATTCCTAATTAATTTTATTGGCAACACTTAAATAAGAAACGCTAAATAAAAATATTTTTCCATGTTTCAAACGTTAATTATATATTTATGCTAGTTACTACAACTCCCTTCGCTTCAGATAATATTTGCCTTAAATATATATATGCAGAAAAAGGACCAGTATTGTGTTAGGAATGGCTTTTCTAGTGCTGTAAACCTGTATCTGTAATTTTATTTACTGAACCTATAAATAAGCATACTGAACATATAACAGTTAAATAAGCGTATGAATATTATGAATGAATAGTATGAATATTCTATTAAAGAATGTGATGAGAGAATAACTCTAAACAAATTAATAACACACGTTGTGACAGCTGAAAATTCCAAAAAATTTGAATAAAGTTTCAAAGCTTATTTTCGGCCATGTTAAATGGAAAAAAAAAACTATTACGCATAAGTATCAAGAAATTTATCTAAGAGGTGTTAAGGTTGAGACCACACAGAAACATCTCAACATTATTTATTGTTGTAGGTTCCCCGCCTCCACAAATAGCACATCCGTGTAACGGACACAGCCCGGGCCTCGCAGGTAATAAATCGCGCTAAACAAGTAGGTTGCGCCGTTTTATCAAAGTCAATCGGTATCGCGCCGCGTTGAGTAATTGCCGGCACTGACGTTTGTTTGGCGTCAGTTGGTAACTATGGTGAGATGACATGCTGAACTTAAATTATACCACATTTTTAGTATCTCTGAGAGTGTAACGTTTTATAAAAATGCGTTATAAAGAGAGTTTTCGACATAGGCTATAATAATATTCAAATTCAAAATCCTTTAATCGTATAGTTATTCTGTAAATACACTTTTGCACGTAATTTTTGGCTTCTACTACAAATATTTTTCATAAGACACATTTACAGTAGTACAATGTAAATCAAACAGAATAGTGGCCGATAAGAATCATTAACTTCCACAGATATCAAAACAAGCCCGTTTTCTGGAACAGGAAAATCGACATAACTGCATAAAGGATCACTAATTATTAATACTTACACTTAAATTAATTAATTTAAAATGTTCCAAGTATTAGTAGAGATTTGTCTGAATTTATCTCTTTACTTCTAAACAAACTGAGCTTTTATTCATCCATAGTGTGCCCATCGATCACCATTGTCGGTCTCAAATATTTCATTTTCATGTTTATCGTTAATGTTTTCATATCCTCATGGCTCCTTGCCTCACTCTCTAATTTATACACAACTTGTATTCGTTTAATTTTTTCACCATCCGTTACTTAACTAAGGCGAACAGTTTTAACATCTCTTTATTCAATACCAGCAATGAATTTTACGTTATTCAAAATATTGTAATGTGTACACGCACACAACTTTTTCTGGTATCAAAGCTCGTGAACCTGCAAAAAGCAATGACAGATTACAAGTAGGATTAAAAACCGCTTCTTAACACGCTGAAACATTTTAAAATAGATCGTTAGCAGATGTTATAAGGTTTACTTCGAGTTTAGTGGCATTTCTGTTGGCTCCGTGGCTTCGCATAGAAATGTCAATCAGGAAGTTTTTACTTATTGTAGAATGTAAATATACGTTCATGGGGATGTCACGGCGGTTCAAGGTTATGTGTTTATAGTTTTTCGTAACCAACTTTTAACTTGTAACTTTTGTTATTATAGATAAACAAAAATACTTACTTATTGTTAAATTTACGTCTTTATTTACACATATCTAATTATTAATTTGTGGTCATTAATCACTTTTAATCACTGATATTCACTAATTCATTATTTGCTGATATGACATGACATGATAATTTTTATCTGTTAATGATCGTATTTTCTTTTTTATATTACTAATTTGCTTTATAGCTCTAGTTACATAAAGTTTATAACTGTTTCTGTGGTGTCGCTTTCAACGACTGTTGTGTTGGGGGTTGACAAAAAAACATGTTATTTACATTTCAAATCGATTGCAGCAGCCACACCCCGTCAATTCACAGTAATGGCGGATCAGAAAACTGTCATTAGTGTCATTTCATATATCACGGTCCTACAGCGCGGCCTTTATGAAACCCGATTTCCATCAAGGACTTTATTGGAACATAATGAGGAATTTATCAGATATCTTACACGTGATTTGTAAAATATTCGATCCTCTTTTTTATAATAAATGATAAATTGATAAAATGAAGATTGACTATGTTATTCGATTATAAAGGACTGGATAGGATATCAAATTTTGGATCGTAAAGTAGTTTTATTATTAATTATGATTATAAAGGTTACGAAATTGATGGCCGTATGTTTACTAAATCGGACAAAAGATATGTAGGTGGATAAACGTGATTATTTTTTTGCTTTATTTGGATCTTTTGTTAGATTTATTGCAAATCATTGTTTATTCAGTGTTCAAATTACAATGACCTATTGGACCTATGCCATGATATCGGTAAATCGATTGATTAAATCCGATTAATAGAATCTTAAGTAAAAAAATAATTAAAGTAGTTTTTTTTATTTTTTTTTCATTATATTTGACATGTAATCATGATACATAAAGATGCGTAATGAATATTTCACCTTTACTTACAATACAATGTAATATTTCAAACTTTATTAAATCATCCATCAAAGTACAATCAGACAGTGGAGGAAAAAATAGACAAATGAACAGCCTTCGAATATATTAAGCAATCAGAAATAACTAGGCTGATTGATGATTGTTGTTATAGAGTGTGTAACAAATAGAAATTCCTTGGACTAGCTTCGGCGTCCAGATATTAAGTTTTCATCATCATTATAACCATTTCTAATGGTGGCTAATTGGCCAGTGGCCAATGAATGAGGAAAAGAGCCACTTGACGGTAAATAGCCACCACTGCCCATGGATGACGAAGCTGGGGCCCGTTTAATATAATTACAAAACAAAACTACTCGTAACCCGCTACTGGATTCAGGTTGACTGCAATTCTGAAATATTGTCATTCTTAGGGAACATACTCCTTAGTTGTAATGACTCAGAAGAGTTGCATGATGTTCTAATTTTAAATTGGAACATGTCAATATTTCTAGTACGATTAAATAAGCAACAAACACACCCCTTTTTCGTAACATCAAAGACGATATCAGAACGTTGTCCACAAATAAAGAAGCCTTGTAAGTACCTGCTTCTTAAATATGATCTCTATGTCTGAGCATAGTGAAAATGTCGATGGTGAAAGTTATTAATAAGGGCATTTGGGTAATCTAATAATTTATACGAAAAGCTTGAGAAATCTAGGTTTGAATAAAGTTTATTTACTTAACCACAATCCACATCGCCTATCCAAAGAACCATTGCGAAATTTGATTAATCTTCTGCACCATATTTGGTTAAAGAAGATTTGGGTTTCGGAGGTCAAACAAGCCCGGTTGAGCGCTTGATAAATGATCGTTCAGATAACACGGCTACTTTATCACTGAGTTTTTGATTTATTCATACGCTTGTCGGATTTGCGTGGCCGCTTTTGGTAAGTTAAATGCAGCCTACGTTATGTTAATGGCGATGAATAAATTCCTTTGCTCCCTTATAGTGGCAATTATTTGATATAATCTGCACATATCATTTGACAGTATGAAACAAGGTCGTTCTTAATATTCGATAGTGATAATCTCTAAGTATTACGCGGATTTTGCAATTTTATCAATAGATAGAATGTTTCACTAGAAAAATTTAGGTGTGCACGTAAACTTAATATAATGATTATTGTAATTAAATATGATTCATTTATAATATATCTAATAAAAAAATAACAATGATTTCGAATGACGTAGCTATTAATTGTGAACGTAAAAAGACGATTTTTCTGAAGTAAAGTTTGGATGGGTTGTAATAAATAACGGTACGCATATGTACCCATAGCCTTGCGGCAGGAATCCCTCCGTTCTGAATGAAGGTCACAACATAACAAATCATCCAAAATCTAAGAAGATAATTTTCTTTGTCTCCAGGATTATTCTGGTAAAAGAGAAGAAATCGCAGTATATTGAATGGAAACATCTATCTGTATATGCAAATGGCTGCAAGGTTTGAAAGAGATTAAGAGAGAGAATAGGATTAAGAGTGAACGACCATTTGAAACAATTTGTGGTAAATGGTACGTCGCCAATGCCAAAAATACACATCCCCCATGATTCCTTGCTGGTTAAAAAAGAAAAGATCAATCCACTCCGTAGCTAGCTCATTTAATGTCTATATACGTATCAACACGTTTAAATTGGTGGCTTGTTATGCTGGTGAGGCAAGCATTATAAATTTTCCACCATGCAAAACTATCGTCAAAATTACATTAAGTCGTTAAAGCATAAAGCCCGCGAATTTACAACAATCTAACGCCACTACTTTGTTCTTTCATTGACATGGAAAGCAAAGGCTGCGTTGGTCTTAATGAGCCTATTCTATTTCAAAATTCAGTGTTAAGTAATATATTTAAATTCTCAAAAGTCGATAAATTTATATTTGCCCGCATCGGCGTTGCCGCTTCCTTGTGATGTGGGAGCCTTCCAGAGGAGAATGAACATTATTTTATAAATTAAAGCGCTCAACATCTCAGATTTCATCACCACGTACAATCAGGTGGGGTTGTTGTCAAGCAATAACATATTATATATATAAAAAAATTTAGTTCTTAAATAAATAAAGAGAAAGAAACACGGAACAACTTTAAAATATGTTCAGTAAAAAACAAACAATGGTTGAACAAGTCATTTATTCACCACATCAATCTACTCGTACTAGCTGAAACTTATAACTTGCTGTTGAATAGCGATAAAATCTATCGCCTTATCGTGAGGAAAATGTGGTCATAATTGTAATAGGCACTCTAATTGAATGTGTATATTAACTGGGTGGTGTAATAACGTCATTAGTTACACTGCAAGGCCGTGGGGCCTCATTGGGTGTGTTGGCTGCATTGTATCATTACTTGCATGTAATGCCCAACAATTGTAATTTTGTAGGTCTTTGAGAGTTATTTTTCTGTGAGTCTAGTCATCCGGTTGAATTCTCTGTGTGCAATAGAAAATGATTAAAGTTTTACACAAATATGTGTTTTTATTTTAACGAAACCCTTACACGATCGTTAGCGTATCTGCCTGTCTGTTTGTCTGTGTTACATCCCATTGTTTTCCGAATTTATTGGATGGATTTTTTAAATTTGATACACGATGAAGAAGTCTGAATGTAAACTAATTCTAATATTGGGTGTTAATATTGAGAGATAAATTATATTATAAAAAAATCCTTTTTGTGACATATCAATTGAAAGAGCTCAATATTATAAACACAAATATATTTTAAATAATTTTAAAATACATATTATTTACAACATATGTATTGAATACACAAAAAATTTACCATTTCCCTACATACTGCCCTGGACCATTGACAATAACGGCACCTCAACGTAACTACTTACCTGTTTATTAAACTGTGACTACCTCATAGCCTGGGAGATGATCCAAGGATCCAACCGAAACTTCCTGGGTTCGATGCCACGTTTGTTCTCGGGTCTTAGTTGCGTGTATTGCCTAATTATGTATGTGCATGCCACTCGAGTTCCAGGTGTTTCTATCGCTAAAAGAGCGGGACAACGAATACATTGTCTTCTCATAATAAACAGCTAAGCTATAACAAATGAATAAACTCCGTTTCCATTCTTACAATTCCAATATCTTGACGATTCATTATAATTAAGCTTATCAATTAACATGTTTTCGCTATCGGCCGCATCTCAAACTGACAATAAGTTATTTATTATACGACTAATCGATATAAATCGATATTTTAATGCTGACTTATCAGCTAAGAACGATTTTTTGACAGTTATTGATAGAAGCGGATTATTTTGATTGGCGCGGCGGTTGATTGGCACCAGTCATTGTCTTTACAGTGACTGTCTCTATGCTGGGCTAGGGTCTCTTTCCCGGAATGTCGAGTCAGATTTGAGAAATCGAGGTACACAAGTACACCGAGTACACAAGTAGTGTTCTTACAATAAGAACACTATGAAAAACTGTCAAGCATGTATTTAAGTGGATAGCACCAAACCCAGAAATCTGTAACTGAACAGATTTGACGCCGATCGATCAAATAATTTTATTTGTTTAGGTATTAACTTAGGTATATGATTGTATACGATCAATACGATTGATTAGAATTATGCAACTTTGATGAATTGCCGCTATGCTAGTGATATCTCTATCATAGTCGCATGTGTTAAATCCACGATGACTAAAGTTCAAAATTGTGCATATATACCATTCAAAACCTACGTAATTTTTCTGTGCAATGGCATTAGACTTTTAATTCATAATAAAGTGGGCATTTTTCACGAGCTGTCTTAAGATTTTTATCAGCAAATTGTGAATTATAGCCATAATATATTGTTTTTGTACCCAGAGGCTATAATTTATTTATGCATTAAAGAGAATGTTCGAGACTTGATAAATACTTGAGTCCGATGTGGGTGGGATTTTGTCTTCAGCTTCATTCCAATTTCAGTGTTATCACAAAACGAGGTTCCTATTTCAACAAAATAACCTCAAAAAGTACTGTAGGTACATACATATTTTATTGGATAAACTGTATCCTAAGACCACCAATAGAAGAAACCGTCCGCTTTAGCCCCGTCCATTGTTGAGTACACACACACCATAAAAATCGGTTGCAGCTTATTGATGTTTGAAGTGACTTCGACACACATCTAATTAAAAACTAATATTACGAAGTAATATACCTTGATATGCTCACTTAGGGCATCTATTAAAACAGTAACACCATTTTGTCGATGCATTAACAACATTTGCAGAGAATGACAGCACCTGTTATTTCTGAACTAGTTTGAGTGGCATTATTGATTAAGGGTCGTTTACATTAACCTTGCTCTTCCTTTTGTAATGTTAAAATCTGGCAAACTATCCATCGGACTTCCTGATGATAACTGGTCATTATTTACCCTGGATATATGTGTATCGGCAGCGACACCAACGCGTTTTAGGCTTAAAAGTAAGCGGTTGATCCTCTCATTGTTGACTGGCTCTATAACATTGCAACCGGAACACGCAATCATATTGCCCGGTCGATTTTAGATGACAGATTTAAACTATGCCACCACACCGACGTTGAGGATGGATAAAATATTTGTTGGTGACAGTCATGAATGTGGTCGGTGAACAACCTTACCATCGCTACGAGTATGAGTCGACGCGCGGCGGCTCGTTCCGCGGCAGAGTTTGGCTGAGGAACAAGGGCTATGGTAGGCGTCACCTGTGTTTCAACCGTGCTGGAGACCAATACCTCTCTGCTAAGAATTGTTACACAGACGTTTGCTATTATCGTTAGCAGTGAATTGCGAAGATAGTCGACCACGGCGCCAGCAACGCTGTCCAAATTTGACATATTGATAACACCCGTTTTCCGTTCTAAGGCGTAGCTGCGCTTTCAAAGGTACACGGTAACACAAAAACGATAACAGTAATCGAGACACACGCACCCTTTACCTGTGTGCGACCGGATAGCGGGACGGATCGTGTGCAGGCCGCATGACAAAGCAAACTCCCTATAATTTAAGGTCATTATACACCGACACGGTTCCCTTGTAATCAGCGCCTATTATCCACGAAATGTGACAGAATAATATCGGGACCTTATCATTTGGGGTCCCTTTAGGAAATTATACACTTACAACATAACGATTGTTGTAACGCAGCAGTTGACACTTGTCACTTCGTTCAATTTGCCTCTTCCGCGTTGATAATAATCAAATCACGGTCGCATATTACCGATACGTATATTAAGTCGAAGGTTACTTCCCATTATCGTGACGCACCGTGTTGACCAATAGATATTTTTTTTTTTGTAATATTAATAAACTAGCACACAGGGAGCCTGCTAGTAAATGGTCGCCGTGGCCCATATACATAAGTAACACCAAAAACATCACCAATGCATTGCCGACCGAGGACGAAACACGTATGAAACATTTCTCACGTGCAAGTACCCTCGGGATTAAACTGGATGGTACAGAGCCCAGCGGTGCCTGTCAAGAAGGAACTTAAACCCTCTGATTACGGGCACAACAATCTAAGCAGTTAAAGTATTTGACGGTTAGTCTTAGTAGGAGAATAGTGGCTTGAGAGGCTATATAAAATACCACTTACATACACGTGGTTCAGAGAGCAGCGACCTCCGATTTGCTTTTACAATATCAACATAAGCTGGAATTGAAACCGGAACTCTTTCCTCCGAAAGCAGGGTCACAACTCAGAGCTAACTATCAATTGTCAGTTTAGTTCTCGATTTTAGACGACGAAGCGAAAAGCATCTGTTCTAATTTCGAATGTGCATAGTGAAGCTAACTTCGGATTGTTAGCTCATTGATAATTCCATCAACTCTTAAAAGTTCATATAAATTACGCCGTCAAAACCAGCAATTTCCAGGCAACCGCTAAAAGTGTTCTTCGAATGGAATTATAGGGCGTTATCCGTCCTAACCCGTCCACTGCCGGCTAACATTATAACCTCGTTAACCCGTCGTTAGTCTAAACAACGCGCTACAATTTAACGCCTCACCTGACAAATTAACTATTTAAATTACGAGTCATTTGATGCCTTAAGAAAAGGCATGTGTTGTTCTTTTTCAGTGAGGAACTTCTTGTTGCTTCGCTGTGTAATCACTTTTGTTATTTGATGTTCACTCATGCATTAATTTATATTTTTTGAACTTTCGATTTATTGTCAGGGAATCATTTATTTATATCATATTATAATTATGCTTTTAAACATTTAGTCAGTTAGGCATTAAATAAATTTGCAAGGTCTGTTGTGAAACGAAGATAAAAGTGTGCGGAAATATCGCGTTTTCACTTCTAAGCCAAGAAGCTGTTATGGTTGATAGTATCAGGCGTAACTTTGCGGAAATTCATTGTATTAAATTACTATTAATTTACTTTGCAACAATCCGCAAACAATGTATGATGATATATATTTCTATACCAACACGTTTTACGCTCCGAAACAGAGCGGTTACCGCTCGCAGAGTCTACTACCCTGATGATGCTCTGTTTCGGAGCGAAACACGTGTTGGTATAGAAATATATACCATCATACATTGTTTGCAGATTGTTGCAAAGTAAATTAATAGTAATTTAAGAAGCTGTTGAGCAGAATAGCGTTGTCTAGGCACACGCGGCATGCACTCAGTTGACTGAGTCTTCACTCCGGTGTCGCGAACAACTTATACGCCGTCGTACCTTTTGTGAAGGATATTGAAACATACAAACGTTCAAGTTGCAATAAACAATCAATTTTTTTTTCACATAGGACATAATTATGATGGTAGGTACTAAGTCAAATAGGTATTTTGCCATTCGATCAAAAGGAAATAAATACAATCCTTGTATTGCGCAAACAACTCATCCTGAAGTAAAATATTAGCTTATTAGTGTAACATATCATTTTTATGAATGAGAACTATGATTTTTATGAACTTTGATGTATTTAAACTTACTTCCAAAAACAGCATAATGTGCTTAGTTTGAATTTTAATTTCACCACATTCACAAGCGATTCATTTATAGAAAATCAACTTATAATCACAGAACCTAAAACAGACTGGACACGCTCTTGACCGTTTCTTACAATTAAAAGCTCTATACTCACGCTATTAATAAATTTTATCAGCAACATGATTTATATCGACAAGAACATCAAAGGCACCACGCAGGGTGAGGCTTCAAAGACTCGATACAAGTTTTACATAAAGGTGCGTACACATTGAAATAATTTACGTGGACAGTTGCATGAGTTGACACCAGCCATCGGTTTCTTTCTACGGTAACATGATTAAATTTAACTATTATTACACAGATTACCTATTATTTTACAGAGTAATAAAGTCTACAATTTTTTTTTGTATGAAATAAATGAATTGTACAAAAAATGCTTAATTACATCAAATATATGTTACACTCGTAAGTGGGGAACGAATTAGCTTTTTAAAATTTAATTTTAAAACATTTTCTGAAGATCAACTAAATAATACGTTTTTAAATAAAAATTTGTTGACTGCGCGTCAATTACTTATTTGAGTGTATCTTATATTCGAGTTTTTACTGACATGTGTCAGGGATGTTGCGGAGGTCGCGGTTGCATTACAGTGTTTCTGTGACTACACTTATCCACAAAATATTTAGTGAAAAAACTATTGAATTTTGGGAATAATATAAAGAATAGATGATACGGATTGTTAAATATTTTAGGCCAGCCTATTCATGCCCTAACAAACCGCTGACACAGTAATTGATGACTCGTACACCAGATTGATATATGGCAACTTGTGTGGCCCTGGACCACAATGGTCCAGCCGTCATTAAATTAAGTCTTCTTGATAATCGTTGTGTGGTCGGATAAGCGATGTTGTGAATGGATCTTTTGTAAACACAAATTAAAATGACAGTAGGACTATAGTCTAAAGAACTCTTTCATACAGTCGCCCAACTACTATAGGAGAATACTATAGGAGTCAATCTGTGGGGCTTGCGGGGTGACACTCTTTCCCGAAACTCTAATAGCGATTAGGGAAGAGCGTAAAAAATAACTGCAGTGTAAAAATATTACAAACCATCCGCACTTTAATTATTTATATGGTTATTATACATTGTGATAGTAGTTGTGTTGGCTGTAATTTCTGGAATTAATGGAAGTGTAAGACTGATTTTAAATGAAATTTGAATCTTTTGCAGTTACAGTTCTCATAGCGTTCTCATATAACCTCACCAACTTCTTCGGATTGAACAATTTTGAAATTCAGTAGAAAATTGAAATTAACATTTATCGCTGTCACAATTCGAGCTGATTTATATTTAAAAGTGCTTATCTCCATCCGGAATAATATACCTTTCACACTGTATAGGATTATTTCCAAATAGGGCACGTTGTTGTGATTCATCCAATGACACTAAATTATGAAGTAGTGAGGTTTATTGCCTTTGTCAAACATATATAAATATTTTAAATGTTTATCATGTTAGAATGTACGTATATGAAACTGTAGTAAGCCCTTATAAATGATACTGAAAAACGCTTGATTTAACTACTTTGGATCTCGTGTCGCACCGAAATATCAGACAGGTGTGACTCCCCCACGCCAATGCCTGAGTACGAAACCTTTCTGTCTTCATTGTAACTGTCTGTTATGGTCAATCCTGTATGTATGTATCTTAAGACAGAACACTTATGTTTTAATTTCTTTCTTAATTTCTAAAACTCTACTACCAAGCACGAGCACCATGGAGATTAAACGATGCGGTACAGACTCGAAGGACAACAATAGGACTCGTTCGTCATAACCACATCCGTTGTTCAGCATGTTGCAGCTCGACCAGAGCTTGGCTAGAGTTTACGGATGAGCTCTTAACATTCCACAATTTTCGTAGATTGGACCTAATATACTAAATTTCATGTTTTGTCGCTCAATAGGAAAAAAAGTCAGCCATACCGACACGTGAACGATCCTATTTATTTATATTTTATAGTTCAATAAAAGGAAATATAAATCAACTATGAATTAACAATTATTAATAATTCTCAGTAATACGTTTCTTAAGATAAAAGTTATCTTAGGAAAAAACAGAACTCTATCATTACAACAACCATTTACGGTATCGGCATAAAATCAGCTTTAATCATAAATTAGGGTGTGATAAGTGTTCAATTAGTATTGTCAAGATAATTTTCGCCGTTATCAATTCTTATTTTAAGTTGGTTAGTTGATATGGTATTTTCAATTGAAAAATTTTGATAGAAAGTAGTTACAATGTTTGGCGTTAACACCGTTCACCCACGAGACAAGCTTTATTGAGAAAAAACGGTTAAACAAGCCATAAGTTAAATATTTGAACGTTTTATTTTCCTTATGTGAAATGGCATTACTGTAACGTGAGAAAATAAATTTTCTTTAGGTGTCCCCTTTATATATATATACATATATATAAAATCTGTTTGTTAGTGACAGTTTGACAGCCGTGTGGACAAGCTTAATTATGACGGCCAATAATCGTAGCAGAAGAACAACCTTCAATAACTTCTCGAATCAGGTTGAAGATAAAGCACTAAGTACTTAAATACGTAATTTTTATCATGTCATTTAACCTAATATACATATAAAGTGACAACTGTACTTTTTAGCTGATAAGATATATATCGATGGAATAATTTATGATCTGTGGCAATATAATATTGGGGCTTTGCTCAACGGTTTATAAATTAAAAGTTACAACATTTATTTATTTTATGACATGGATGTAAATTGGTGATATGAATATTGAATAGTATCAATATTAATCAGTAATAATTTAGTTTATTTGGGTTAAATCTCGTAATTGATTTTAAGTCCGATAAAGCAGATAGTCCATCCTAATGGTAGAGGCATAAGTTGTCCATAGACACGTGTGAATCATTGGGTAAAAAAGAGTCGTATCGCTCTGGCTGTAACTGAAATGTTTTAAAAATATTTAATTGTTGATTTTAAAGGGAGGGAGTCAGCTAGCGAATCAGCTAAAGAACCCTATAGCTTCTCATTTCTGTGACATTATAGAAAACTTTAAGTTATATAACTTCCTACACCAAAGTAGATGATAATTAATTTCAGACAGGCACGTAACTTGGAATAACAAGTAATGTGCTTCGAATTTCAACTGGGGTTCCTCGACCAGAAGTCTACTATATTTTCAGTTAAATCTAGTATCAAATTCATGAAACGCAGGAAATCAAGTAATTATACGGACCTTAAGAGGTTTTCGACGGTTATTCTACTAACCTTTTATATATTACAAGAGTATATTTAATGACTGAAATAAAACAGTTATCTTGAGGTCGTTTATTGTACTTATAATTTATTCCCCGGCTGCACTTCCACTCCAGTAAATACAGCCTAGACATGTTTACGATTTGAAAATTATAGATTATTAGGGTCACTAGAAATTACAACAGACGATTTGTCGTTTGCGACTTTTACTCGACAGGCCATCGTAGTAGATTATAGATAGTTTAAACTAAAAAGAGGTTCAGCCTGGATACAACTGATCACAATTTTTCATACCCTGAGAATTAATATTAATTTGCGTGAGAAGCTTATGGTATTAACGGTAAACGTTAACGGTATGATTACATACGACACAGACATTATTTATGTAGTTTAGACACACAACAGATATTACAAGGATAAACATTGGTACGCTTTTTTTAAACTATTATTCAATATTTGTAATACTAATGTTCGCCTCGTGGTCGAAATTAACCCAGGATCGTTCAGTAATGTTCAATTTAATTTTTTTTTTATCCTATTACAAATACTTCAAGGAAATGTCTAGTAATAATGAATGCAGTTACTGTGGTTGGTATCATTAGTATTATGTTGAGTTATTACTTTAAAAATAATCTGTCTTGATTATTTATTGGTTTAGGGGAGCAAAAATTTTAACTATTATTTATTGTAGCACTCAATTCGATATCGTAGTATCCATATATAATAATTAATAACTGTTCATCCATGCGTGTGTTTACCCGATAAGCTTCACTGAAGCGCCAGATATGAGCCCATATACCAAAAGAAAAATATAAGGTACTATTGTTCCAAGTTTTAATAAAGGTATACAGTGAATAGTTTGTTATATTTTTATAAATATTTTTAATGCCAAAAATTTTATCATATCAAATTTGCTTGCGTGGAATACTTACATAATTTTTTTTTATTACATTTTGTTATATGGATAATTATTTAAAATGCAACATCTCTCTATCTTTCTGTAATTTGCTATGCATGCTTTAGGTTTTAAGGTAGGTTAGTAAGTGCGTGGTTAGTTTGTGTTTAAGTTAAGGCCTGATAATCCTTATATAGTATAGTATAGTATAGTAGCAGACAGAGAACTCGTACAAGGTGTACTATAAAATTAAATATCACAAAAGCCAAGGATCCTCGTTTCAAGATAGAAGTAATTTGCAGTCCCTACACGCCTTTGCAGCCGGTAATTACAGGCAATACATCGTCCAGCAACGGGTGTACTGTAGTCACAACAATTTCAACCATCTAAACAATGCACTGAAGAAATATATACCCTATCCCCGAGGTGTTAAAATCCAATTCATTCTAACAGTATGGTCTGATTGTATCGTTTGGTGCGACTTGTACAGACGACCATTCTTCAACATTATGGGGCACCTACACGTTTTCTGGACACCTTGAGGCATGAATCAATTGGTCTTGTTGAAAGGATTGATTGCATAATCAGTTTTTGAGACTAACATTAGTAGAAAATTCAGGATATTTTGTTGACGGAAATGGCTTGTAACCACTTGGTTTAATTGCTACTGTAAATACTGTAACCCATAGATTTAACTTAAAACAGAAGTATTGAAATGAAATGAAGTGAAGTGAAGTGAGTAAAGTGAAATGAAATGAAATGAGATGAGATGAGATGAGACGAGACGAGACGAGACGAGACGAGACGAGACGAGACGAGACGAGACGAGACGAAATGAACAGAAATGAACAGAAATGAACAGAAATGAACAGAAATGAACAGCAATGAACAGAAATGAACAGAAATGAAATGAAATGAAATGAAATATTTTATTCGAAGTTGGTTTTTACAAACACTTTTCGAACGTCAAACTACGCCATCGCTTCAATAAATCCCTAATGTGAGTGGTCTCGGAAGAAGAAGCGGCAAGAACTCCCGAGGAGTATATTTTCCCTACACACAGTTACAGAACGCACTTAAACCGGCTTAATATTAAACTCATATCCAAGCAGTCTTATCCTGAAAGTAATCAGCAAGTTTGTAATAACCTTTCCGCATAAGAACGCCTTTGACGTGAGCTTTAAATTTACAATATGGCATTTCTATGAATTTTAATGGAATTTTATTATAAATATTTACACATCTACCCATGAAAGAGTCGCCAGTTTTGCTTAGTCTGAAATTTGGAACGATCAGTTTAGCCTTACTCCTAGTATTAATACTGTGAACATTACTCTTCCTAAGAAAACTATCAGAGTATTTTTAACGTACATAATATTATCTAAAATATATTGTGATGCTACAGTTAATATATCAATTGCTTTAAAGAGATCTCAAAGGGAATCCCTAGGCCTGAGGTTGTAAATGGCGCGTACTGCTCTTTGGTGTAATATAAAAATTGACTTAATATCTGCAGCTGAGCCACACAACCACAGACCACAAGACATCACACTGTGAAAGTAGCTACAATAAACTAATCTTGCTGTTTCTACGTCCGTAAGAGCCTCACTTTCTTAACAGCGTAGGCAGCAGAGCTAAGTTTCCCTGACAAGATTTCAATATGAGGACTCCATTGTAGTCGTGAGTCTATAGTGATTCCAAGAAATGTGGTAGAATTCACTAGTTCAAGCACTTCCTTATTTAAAACAATATGAGATGGCACTTGTCTAACATTTGATTAAGTGAATTTAATACATTTTGTTTTCTTAGCATTTAACACAAGGTTATTACATGTAAATCAGTGTAACCCTTGGGAAACAGTCTTATTTACTTTGTCAAAACATTGTTTTCTCTTATCTACTTTAAAAAGTAAGGAGGTGTCATCAGCAAACAATACAGCTTTACACAAGTCGCTGGAAAAATAAGGAAGATCATTGATATATATTAAAAATAGTAGTGGTCCTAATATTGTTCCTTGGAGGACCCCCATGGTAATGTTTGCCCCTGGGGATTCTTTTCCATTGATAACTATTTTCTGAATACGCTTAGAAAGATAAGATTTCATAAGGCTAAATTATAAGCTAATTATAATTTTGCTAGCTAGGCTAATTTATAAGGCTATTACTTAGTAGGTTACAAATATATGCTACTTCTGTGTACCGAATGTGATCTAAAACCGAATGCTACGTTTGTGAACATCGCTGATTCCTATACACTTTAAACTGTAACAGCAACTTCAAGAAATATGCTTTACGAATTAGCAGTCTTAATGTCAGAAACTCAATTATTGACTCTAGAGGTCACCCATTCAACTATCAAGAGCTCCATAGTGATCTGAAAGTTTAAATTGAACGTTTTAAGAAAGAATTTTCGTATAGACTTTTCTGTTATTTATGGTAACTCACATGACTTTGTTTCAAAATTTTATAATAGTTTCAGAGAAAGCAGGGGAATGACTAATTTTCTTGAATGGTTTTAGTGAAATTTTGGAAAATATTTTATTTATTATAATTACTTTATATTGTCGTCCTTCAATTGCTCCTCGTAGATCCCACCTCAAATCCCTACTCAAGTTCTCTCCACATAAGAGTTTCTACTACTTCCACTCCTTTTCCGTGTATGCTGTGAAACTGTGGAACTCGATCCCGCCTAACATTAGAGATAGTAAAAATATCTCTGTATTAAAAAAACGAGTCAAAGAGCACTATATTTCCTTAGCTACATAAATGTTTATTTTATTTTGTTCTATCTGTTTATAATGTCCTGTTTCTTAATACTTTTTTATTATACTTTACAATACTACTATAATTTCTTCATCTCTATTACTAGTTTTATGATATGTATTTATTTATGTATGTATGTATTTATGTATTAATATTATTTACTTCTAATGTACTGTATTTTGTGTACACAGTCTACTACCATCTAGGCATACCGCCCTCCGCTCTCCAGTCTCAGGTCTGCTGGGACATTTCATAAGAAATAAGCAGTTCTTTTGTACCATCCTTACTTGATGTCTTATCTGTACAATATTTCTATGTGTGTATAAATTATTAAATAAATAAAAATAAATAGGTTTACGTTTACTTCAGTTACCTATCCAAGTCTCCTCCCGTCCATCCATCTCTCGTTAAGTTATATACATATGGAATTTTTGATACAATATAATTTAACTTTGACTTTCAATTTGGAGAAAATTGTATATTACAGACAGATAAACTGACACGCAAGTAATCGTATAAGGGTTCTCTTTTTCATTAAATACACGGACCTTGGAAAATAGGTACCTTTGTAGAACTAGGAATATATAAAGACCACACATAAAATAAGGAGCAATAACACAGATAAAAACATGGCATTAGTTCCAGGAATTCATACAAAGTGGCACAAAATAGACAAAGGGAATACATTGAAACGACTTCAAGACGATAAAAAGTAATGTTCAGCGCAAATCGAGAAACAATAGTGACGATGCATCCTTCACGAAAATTACAAACGAAAATAAACTCTACAACTATAAGAATAAGGTGCGAAATTGTTTAGTATTGCACTGACTGAAAGAATAGTTCCATTGAAAAGTGTTACATTCCAAAGTTAACTCTAATGTACCCGCAATATGGTTTGAAAATATTTTTAACAAAGTATAGGGACAATTCGTTACACTCAAAGTCGAATTTAAAGGCGATTGCATTAAGGTTGTAAATAGTTTAACTTCAGGATGTTCGCAGTGAAATTCATAGACAGTATAAGTGTACCCTTGCTACATGGAAATTTATTACATTCCACAGATATCCATAGCCGTACATAAGTATTTTTATTGCTTAATATTCGTGCAGTTAGGAAATATAATTAAACCACTTTCATTTTTATGTTCAACCATTAAACTTTACATTGGTGTAACTGTCCAAATAATAAATGCACACAAAATGTAGACTTTTTAAAAATGTTTTACTAGTTCAAGAGTATAAAAATGCATATTATTATAATAAGAATCTTATATTTTTTACCGATAGATTACAAAAGAAAAACAAATTACTGCTTTCAAAGGATACAAAATATTCCTAGATATAAATAGCTATAATACGGAATCTGACAGGTAGAAAAATTGAATTTGAATCCGACTGATCGGTTTATTTTGCTTTTCATAAAACAAATATTGTTATCTTATAATTTCGTTAAATTTCTCATATACAGAATGACAGAAAAGATGTTGTCAATCCCCTGAGGATTTAGGCGAGATCATTTGCAACCAAATAATCTCTTATGCCCCTATTTAAATATGTACCATTTTCGTGTAATTCAATGTGCGATATTCAACTTTGAAAATTGAAAAAAATCACTATATATATACATGTGTGTAACTTTGTAGTGTTAAAAGTACCATCTAGAAATTTGGAAGATAGAGTTTATTAAATTATTCTTGGCGATTACAATAAATATGTTCCAGGAGATAATAAGCTTAAGAAAATAAAAGTCACTTGTAAGTAGGTCTTGGCCTATAGCTAGTGCTCGGCGCTTCTCCGACGTGTAGCGCGCGGAGGCTTTGCAGACAGGAGCGTGTGTTAGGGCGCACGAGACGATCGGAATCTCCGGCGTTCAGCGTGTGGAGACCTCGGCGACTGGAGCGTGCGTTATGGCGCACGAGACATATGTATGTATAGTCTCTGGCGTTCAGCGCACGGAGATCCCGAAGTCGAGAGTGATAGAAGTATTTTGACTATAAGTGCAAGACTCGCTCACTCTAGTGACAGCTCGCCTTTTATGTGACGAATTTTTTTGTGTTCTTTTTTCGTGAATTTAAAATTTCTTGTCGGCCTATTAATTTTGTTACAAAAGAGGGCAAAATCGTACATATTAAAAACAAAAGTTACTATGGTGACAATAATTTAAGACATTTGCCAAATATTTGACAACAATGACAAAAAATTAATCCTAATAAAGTAATTACAGAATAAGTGGATAAAAGATACAGAAAATTATAAAAGAAGTTTACCACAGTGGTGTAACGTATCAGGACCCGCAGGTTCGTGAAATACCAAAATAGTTTCGCAGAGACTTTATTTCACTTCCACAATCGCAGTTGCACACGTAGATCGCAGATATTCGCTTCGTAAGAAGCGAACCTTTAGCTTCCGTATTCGGGATCCGAATGCTTCTTGGGCGACCCTGCCCGCTATTTATATCGATTTCCGTCCGAGCCTTCCAAACTTTTCTACGCCTTTCGCGCAAAGTCAATAATAATACCCGAAAATCTATAGAACAATTGTGGCAAAGACGGCATTTTTGCCATTTTGCCTGAGGCATAAGGGCGAGAGTAGCTTGAAGTGTTCCAGGTAGTTGTTATTACTGTTTGGGTTTTTTATGGTCTCTATTGTATCCAGTTATACCCTTCCAGAAACTTCATAAGACTGCCGCCCTCCTCTTTTCGGCCGACCTTTCGAGAAGCTTCGTAACAGTAGTATTATAAAACTTACCGAAATAAATAAATAAACGTTTACACACATGCATACACAATACACAATATTACATATAAGTACCCAAATACTGCAACTTAATATAACGTTTCTGAAATATATGACACAAAATATTGTTACGTCTCAGGTTCCGTAGGTTCGTAAAATGCCAAAGTTATTCCGCAGAGACTTAATTTCACTTCACACACACTTCACAATCGCAGAAGTACTCGTAGATCGCTTATTCGCTTCGTAGGAGGAGAACTCTTCGCTGTCGTATTCGAGAACCGAATGTCCTGTGGCCGACCCTGTCCGCTATTTATACCGATTTCTGGGCTTCCAGATCCTTCCACGGCCTTCGTGGAAGTCAACAATAGCAACAGTTCCCAGAAATCGACATAACAATAGCGGTTCAGGTAAATAACCCCATTTCAGCCCTCATGTATGCCAATCTCGCCTCTTTTGCTTAAGGCATAAGGGCGAGATTGACCTGAAGTGACCCAGGTAGTTTTTATTACTACCTGGGTTTGACTTTTATTGCCTCCATTGTTCTCACTGGCAGGGTCGGCCACCCTTCCAGAAACTTCGTAAGCCTGCCGACTTTCTCTTCTCGGCTGTCCTTCGAGAAGCTTCGGAACAATATATATTGTACCTATCAAAAAAATTCTACACAAAAAAAAAAACCAATTACCATATTCATTGGTATTAAAAATGTAGGCATAAAATAATTTTAATAAAATCGCGTGCTTCACTTTACTTTGAAATATTAGCAAAATTGTGTTGATTAATCAATCAGGGCCGTCTCGCTCGTCACGTGGTGTCACGCCACTATGTCCCTTCCATGAATTGTAATGTGTGATAATTATCTTATTGTGATAATTATATTATATAAGTCTAATAATATAAAAATAGAGCATATAGCTAAAAAAATACCTTAACGTAATTAAGATATAAAAAAAGTTTTTTTTATGAAGCTTTATAATTTCGAAAGAATGTAATCCGAACAAATAAATTGTTCCAGTAACTCATTCTTTTCTTTACACATATTGCAGTAATTTATTAAAAGCAGGGTAACAGCTAGGATGTAAGGGGCTCCATCCATCCTTGAGTCCGAGCAGTTCTCCCCTGCTCATAGTGCACCCTGATGAATTACGTACGAATCTATGTCGACATATCACGCTTCTTGGAAATCGCTCAGCTCTATATCACACAATTTTATGTTTTTTTTTTTTTTTATTAATGAAATTTCTGCTCCACAGACTTTTCGTCCGTGCCTTTTTTAGTGTTTTCTTACATTTTTTGATTATGCTCCGGTGCGAACCCTCTTGACGCCACGCCACTTGTGCGCAGGTTTCACCGTTCGGCTTTACCTGCGAGCGAGTGGTTGCCTCAGCGAGGGTTTTACACTTGGGATTACATAAAGCTACAGAATCTCTATTACTATGTACATATATTTTTATTAATTTGCTTAAGCTACGTTAATGTATATCTTAAATATTTTTGTCTTTCACGGAGGCCGCTAACGCCTTCAGATGTTTGGCGTGGTCTATAGCCTTTGGGTCCCTGTTTCGGATTGCCATTGAGACGTTGTAGTCTTCCAGTCTCTCGTTGGTGGCATTCATAGCCCTTTGGATGAACTGGGCTATGGCGTCATTGCTGCAGTCGGTGTAGTATGTACAGCTGATGGTATGACGCGATATTGCCACGACGGCGTGGGAGACGCTGTTGTGCAGTTGTAAGTGCTGAGCTGACGTGCGTACGATTACTACCGTCTCATACGTGAGTCCCTGCGCCTCATGTATAGTTAGGACCCTCGATCCGTCTCCGTTTCCGTCTCTTTATCCGTCTCTTTATCGGCTTGGGTGTGCACCAAGTAGAGAGTTTTCTCGAGAGTATTTGGGATCGTTGAATCCGTAAAGCTCTTTAGCTGCAGGGATCTCAAACGCGGTGCGGATGAGTATATACCGCTGTAGACTTCACTTAGTGCGTACGCTACGTCCACCGGGTTCCTGTACGTGCACAACAGTTCCTGGCCTATTCCTACCGAGCGACTTGGGCGGTTATAGAGTAGCTCGAAAAGGTTGTTGCGTTCTATGAATGGGAGTTGGTTGTTGTCTCCGACGAGCAACACATCCGTCGCACCGGTGAGCTTTATTGCCATTACGATGGCCCCGAAATGGTTCATGAGCGCTTCATCGACCAGCAGTCGTTCGTGCTTCCTCTTTGAACCATTCACTAGTACTGAGGCCATTGTGCGCACCCTTTTTGGGGTATCAATTCCGGTGCGGTGGGTGAGTCTCTCCTGGAGATCCCTCGCTGCCTCCGTTGTATTTGTTATTATTAAGTCTCTCCCCTCTCGGAAGTGATTCACAATCCAGGTGGATTTGCCACAGCCCGGTACCCCATTCACCCATAATAGTTTGGGTATTTCCCAGTTGTTTACGGGTATGCTGTCCGCCATGGCCAAGATCCTACAACCACCATCTGAATATACCATCTGAATATGTCGCTTCCAAGTCGTCATGTTTAATCAAAGCACAATTTTATGTTTACACTACTCTAACAACCACCGGTGACATCTGTGACCATTCACCCTCAGGTGGCTAGTCTGCTTGGTCATTTTCCGGCTGTTAACGTAAGAACACTTCAATTACTTATTTGTTCAACAAGTTCTTAAGATATATATGTATAATTAAATTAATAATAATTAAATAAGCTACTGATAAAACTTTAATTTAAGTAAAATTTTAATTACACATAGTTAAAAACTTTTTTAAAATGATACCGATCTTAATGATATCAAACATCTAATTAGTGAGCGTATCAATTGACGTAATTTAGTATCGAACAGATGATACGTCGTGATGCTCGTTTAATGTTTCCACTCAGAAAAACTTCACTCGTAAATATTCGGCTAACTTAATCGCGACTTACATATCTATTTTTAATGATAAAAAGTCGTAAAATATCTTGGCTTACCTACCAATAACTTAAATTATGTTATAGTCGTAGAAAGATAATATAACAGACTAACTTTTGCGTCACACTTGCTCAGAAGTAAAGGAGAATTTTGAAACTATATACGTTGCAATTTTTCAGCCACGCTTTATTATTTGCTAAACATCTCAGAAACCAAGGTAATATCATTCACGTTTTCGCGTTTAAATAAAATAATAAAAATAAAAGAAAATTGTAGTAAGGATGACATTTTTATCTTGTAAGTGGTCATGGTAATGCCTAATCTAAGGTATTATCTGTTTAAGGTTAAGAGGTAAATATAGAATCCGCAAAACACCATAAAACGTTTAGTTGTACGAAGACTGTAAGAAGAATGTAAAGAAAAGAATTAGGATATGAATCAGAGGAGAACTGATTAAAGAGAGAAACATCTATTTTTGTAATTGTTAATTTATAAAATGAAATAATTAACATTTATAACATTTTCGTAATATAATTGATAACTAAGACTTTTTACCGTCACATTACAGGGATTCCTTATCTGGAGAACTGCGAATATGGGCTAGGAGTTACATCAGGTATTCATATGTAAATTTAATAGCTAACTTCAAGTACACTTTTGTGCTTACCTGCACACGACAAAACTGGTAATGGTGAAATGAATCTTTGTGATGCTATAGCACTTAAAAAGCACAGTAAAAGTCGATAGCGAAAATATATTGTCAACTGTGGTCAGGGCAATCAAGTAAAAGGATTTGTACCTAATATTAATAATATCAATAAACTCGAACTTGCGGAAGCCGCTAATTGATAATCAACACGTGGTGCAAAAAGGTTTAGCAGTAAGTACATCGAGACCGATAAATTAAACCAGCCCTTTTTATAGAACTATGTTATATCACTTCAAACCGGCATTAGAAGGAAGCTTATTTTATTATTAAAGTTTTTCTAGTTTAATATAAATTACGATGTGTAATAGCATGAGCGAAAGCAAAAACGGCCTTGTGCAATGTCCTGCAAAAAACCTAATAAGGTGTTACTTGTAGAATCGATTAACTTTTACAAGATGGAGTGATACCATCAAATCGGACCGGCATTGATGAATTAGAAACGAGGTTTTTATTATCATAATAATCCGGTATTAATTATTCATGCAGACACCATGTAATATTAGCTTGAGGTGATCAATCTTTGATATTTATCGAACTAATTACAACTGAATGTTGAGGTGATAGCGTCGGGAACTTGTTTAAGACACCTATTAAAAACTACATAAATTTTTAATTGAAGTTTTCTAATCAGTGATCAAGTAACCAAGTGTATTAACGACTATCTAGAAATCAATTTGAAATTCAAAACAGACGTCTCCATCAACCTCTGTTGTCATTAGTACGTCAAATAAGCTCATAAGTCACGCTGGGTTCATATTAAAAACGTCAATCAAGCTAATTTCTCGTGTCGGAGTCGTTGACGTATCGTCGACGTCGTCAGTCGTTACGGTATGATGAATGGGGGCGTCGTTAATCACTGCGGCGTCGAGTCATCATTCACCGTCAGGGGTGGTTTTGGGGGGCGAGTTAGTGCCACAGAGTACGATTGTTGTAAGAATAACAGTATTGAGAAATTTTCGAATTATTGTTTTCTGAGAAGTATGCATATTATTACTTTCACCGAAAATTTCATTTAATCTAATCCTGGATAAAATGTGTTTCAAAAAACTTAGTTTTTCTTGATTGAAAGCTGGTAGCATTTAAACTTTTTTTTCACACGTTAACACACTGCACTTAGATTTTCTGTATTACTGGTGGCTTGGACATCACAAATACCAAGCAAACATTTATCTGTCCCATAAATGTCTGCCTTGCCCGGGAATCGATTCCGGGACCCGTCGCTTGGAAGTCAGGATCAATACCGATTATTTGCAAAATATTTCAAGTATTGAAACTTGAAATTTATTTACTATGGATGTATATTTTTATGTGTATTTTTAAATACGACATCAAATTATGGGAGGCAACCATATCCTACTATAATATCCTACTCTGTAACCAACTTCGCAAGGGCCGTGAGAAGGGAATCGTGTTACGCCAGAGCGGCTCATTTTAATTCGCGTGTTAATATAACAAATTGCTCTCAGGTGGCGCTTTTGTTAAGACCCATTCTTTGAGATAAATAAAATTTATTCCTCAAGTTCCCCTCATACTTTCTTTAGTTTGATAAATCTTCTGCGGTTTCATTACTGCCCCTTTTGAGACCTAGAGGGGTGCGCAAGGGAAGTATCCCATGCTTAATTTTATGTATCGTATTTAAAAGGTTTGCAAATTAATTGCTAATGTGATTTATGGGATAAGAATTTTTGCTTTACTTAATTTTATATGCACGTCATGGTTATCCATCAAGGTTGTAAAATTGTTTGATATATAATATTTTTTGGCATTTAAAATATGACAAGAAAAGTTAAACGTTCAACAACTCACATTGCCACACCAGGATTAATTGTTATATATATATGGATGAAATATCACAAATCGTAAGACCCGAAAACTACTTATCGTGCTACCCACAAATGATGTCAGAAATCGAATCTAAACAACTCGGTAAGTAGCGTTTATACTTACTGGATTACAGTAATAGTCTCAAATAATAATAATATTTTTATTCATCTCCACAAATTACTCAAATTTATTATATATTTTCAACTGTTAATTATATTTGATCTCCAGTGTAGTATTATTTCCTTACTGTTGTTCCATATTTGTGATATAAATATTTTCATGGTAATCACTATATAATAATTTATCTAATCATATATATAGCCCTTCCTTAGATTAAGTAAAAATTTTCTTTTATTTAAACTTCCCATGAAACGGTTTCCGAAGTTAAAGTAAGCAAATAAAATAACATTAATTGGACAAACGCGTACATATGAGGCAGAGTTCCTTCATTTTCAAAGAAGGTGACGGGCAAAGAATTTTGTACCTTGTAGAATTATAAATAGAAATCATATGACAAGCCTCTACGACGTTATCATGGTAAAGCTGTCACAAATCTCATAAATATTAAACCATTTGGTTGATAAGGAAACAAATATTGGTATGGTGACGGATGCATATTTACAAACTCGCCTCTATTTGCTCGGCTATCAAGCGATTAGTCACAATGGTATTTGCTTCTGCTTTTTGTTGATCGAAGCTTATGCGGCACTAAAATATATTTCTTGATGTTTATGGTTGTTCGAGTTGGCATAATAATATTTTATGACTACTGATAAAATACATTGTCTAACGTAAATTTAGAATAACCATGAAAAAACGAAACAAATGAGACCTCAAAAGAGAAACTAAAGTTCTAATTGGCATATACATATATTTAATTTCATTCGCTACAAAATTCTAAATTTATAGATTTATTTTAAATAAAGTTTAAATGAAACATGTTACGACTCATAACAAACAACCAGAGAATTCAGATATTAAAAGCCAATGTCTGACAATGTTTATTATCATTATTCTGAAACAAAAAGATATTTTTATATTTTTTGCTTATAATTATGTATTGTAATCAAAAGACTTAATTGAAAGTATAATTACATTGGTATGTCTAAGCTTAACTTGTTGTAAAAGAATAAATAAAGAGCTTTACATTAAAGTCATCAATAACACGTATCTAATCCTCAGGTCGACGCACAATAAATTACAGTTAAGTGAAACATAAACGATAATGTCAATCGAGTAAGCATGGGCCCTTTACAATTGTACAAACACTGACCTACTGGTTATTAGGGCCAACTTGCTGCTACCAATCCTTCTAAAGCTGATATCAAATCAAAATGCGACTTTATTATAATTACCGATGATTGAATTTCAAATGATGAAACGAACGGATTTGCTTAGTTTGTTTGTGATGCCAAAGATATCTAAAGTGAATCTTATAGCAATGTGGCTGATGTATTAATTTCTAACGAAGATGAGGTCGCTTGAGATATTTTGGACGTGAATGTCGAGAAAACAACTCCATCCATCATCGGTAAGTGATGGATGAGGCCTGCCCAAATATTTGAATTATTTGATATTTGAGTAAGAGTGGCTGTAGACACTTGCCACTGGGGGAAATAAAATTACGTATTGATTTTGTTGCGTTGTTTGTATCGTTCCGGCCGCAAATGGATTAAGTATGGCATTGAGTGATTTAAGCAAAATTGAGGAGACAAGACGATATATCTGTTCATACGAGTGTTCTAATAGTTTCCATAGATTCTAGTTTTAATTTTCATCAATTTATTAAGGCGTTTAATTAATTGTATGTTATGTTTGCCTTTAACGCTTAGGTTAATGACCACTAGCAGGCCTAAAATAAAAAACCAAATAAACGAAGGACCGAGTTAAGTAATCAAGAGCAGCTGGTAGTTGAGTGATCGCTATAAGTAAAATTTCATAAGTGTTTACGTACTTTGCAAGAGTTGTTACGCTATCACTCCTATCGATTTATGGTTAGATTAGTAGCCGTGTTTCTAACATTTGAAGAGCGTAAAAAACTTTTGAAACGCTAAGCTGGAGAAATTGTTTTTTGGTGAACGCTACGCGGTGGATCGTTGTGAAATGTGATGAAGTTTCTGGCGCATTGCACGAGAAGAAACTCATATTCTGTAAATGTTTAATAAGCAGTTGAAACACGCTATCGAAAGTCGCAATGCATAAAATTTTCGAAAAATTCATGTATCTTAGACACAAATGCAAAAGCTCCGTAATTTTAATTCGTTCCTAACAAGATTGAACCGCGTCGTTAAGAGCACCACGAGTAAAACCACGAACAAAAACAAATAATTAAACAAAGCGCCATCAACACTTTTATTTGTCAAACATTTCTGTTCTACGTGTGACTTAAGGCGCAGTTACGCGCCATGGTACGCATATTTTATTTTTATTGCCCCCAACAACTCAGTGGCATTGCTCTTAATGACTTTTGTGAGTGTACTTCGCCTTAAGTGCACCAATAAATGGTGCCAACATAAATATCATAGTAAAATAAAATTCTTCAGAGACATTATGTTTGAATGTAACGCGAATTTATGTGTTATTGCTTTGTTGGAATAAGCTGCAGAGTTCGGAATCTTTCTAGGCGACCATCGGCACCTATTTGTCACAACGTAGGAGGCAATTTGGCAAAGAAAACATTTAGAAGCTTGTTAATAGTCACATAAGAGACCAAATAAATTATCAGAGTAGTTACAATTAATTCTAAAAAATCTTGAACTTCTTTTTAACAACACGTTTACTTGAAACATTACTTTTAGAGTTTTGTTATTAGTTTTACACGAATGTTTTGATTAGCTCGCCGAATTTCGAACATAGCTAAGAACTGTTTGAGAACCTATGAGAAAAGAAAGATGAAGTTTATATTATTATTATTACTGACAAAAATACGTGAAATTTGCGAATTAATAAAAAAATACGTATTTATTACTATCTTACCTATTACCTATGTATCTATCTATCATAGATGCCTATGATTCATTGTACCGCAGATCCGATCAATTAAGACATCGCTAATAATCATAACACGAGGACCAACAGTCGTATGCAACACATACATGTTTCCAGATTGGAAATCGAACCCGGTTACTGCCAATTCTTCTGCAACGTATTATTATTTAAATAGTATTTCAGATTGAGCCTTTCAATAAACCAAGCTTTTTTGCGGAAGTTAATCAATATATTCATTATTTCAAAATATAAATCGCAATTCATTTCCGAAACGACCACCAACAAGAATGTCTTGTATTCACAACAATAGAGGCTATTAAACTACTCGATTTATTATAAAGCATACAATTGCCATTGGGGTACCACCCGTATCAAATTTGCCACAATCGGCACTACACCGGCGACCGTGAAATGTGTGTTTGTCATTACCGTCTTCACGGCTTTTACCCTATTTATTTTCCTACTGCACGACCGTCGCAGTTGTTAATTTGCCACGCCTGTCTATCCGATTTACGCTCACAGTTAAATTCTACTCCGAATAAAATGTTGTAGCAAAACCAGTCTATCAATTCAGCAGTACGGGACCATACTAATCTATGGTAATAGGGTAAATGCCCCAGTAAGGGGTATTGTTACGCATCGATATAGCATTGTCATTCTCCCAGCTGTCGTCTGTCATAGGGAACTGACACTTTGGCCGGTTTTTTTGACACGTCCCTTTGTGATCGCTCAGTGTGGCGTATAACAAAATGAGCTGATATCGATCGCTCAATATTGCCGTGAAGAGGGTTCTGGTATGAATTGAGCTCATAAATAAATAAGCGGTGTCGTGGCGTGTTTGGTTTTTTTCCTGTGGTGATGTATGCGTTTCCTTTGTTGCAATTTTTGGGGATTCGACGCGGTAGTTCACGGGGATTTATGACTTTAAATAAATATCCTGTGAACATATTCTATCTTTCCTGATGAATGATGACAGCACATAAATATTTTGTATTTTATAATGACACCTATGACTTCGATGAGAAAATGTATCCCTAATGGAAATTAATCATTATTCTATTTAAATTACTTACTCCTGACAACCTCTATAACAATTCAAGTAATTACAACGAATTCCAGGCAAATTTTGGGTAATGAATCACACACATAACTCCAGAGATTTGTATTTGTTGTTTGTCTCTTCATGGGTAGCAGATATTACTCAAAAAATGAAATTTTTGAAGCTTAAAGGTATAGCAGTCACACAACCCGCTACTGATCATTTCGTCATTGTTCAGTTTTATCGATAACTTATATTTTTTTTATTGACACAAGACGGATTTATATGGGGCACTCAGAAAGTTTTGCTAAACTACAAAATAAAGTTAAACTTTTATAAAGAAACTTTCCACCAACATGCATGCGTTTTTAACCATTTTTTAAAGTCTGCTGGCGCATCTTTTGCGATGTAAAATCCCTAGTCCCGAGAGCTAAGTGCGCGGTAGTATTGTTATGATGAGGCAGCAGCCCCTGGATTCCCTTGTTTGGTCGCTTGTACCTCAACGCAGTGTAAACTTCTGGCAAGCATTCAGTAGTATACCATTCGGTATTGATGCAACTTCGAATTTGTAACGAAGTTGACTTCGTGAAATTAAAAAAACTGACGATCAAAATCTTTCCTGCACTTCGCGATCGCTTCACTCTAGTAAGGATTTTTTTGTTTTAAGCAACCAAATCACTGACTTGATTTGATCGTATTAATAAATCCAAATTTCACCTTTTGTCATCGATTGATATTTTCACTATACGTACGTTTTTTACGCAGCCAATGGTCGACCATTCCTTCTTTCATATCTCAAAGTTATCACCTGGCCTTAGGTTTGTTATATTCACCCTAAGTACCCATGGTTACCATAAGAGGGCCTTTGTCCGTAAATTCCACTTGATATCTATCAGAATATTTTTATAGTTTTAAGCGACATTTGATATCGCAAAATATCATCGCACGAAAATATTTCTAGCACAATATTTCTAAATAATTGGATATAAATACTAAAATTATAACTATCAATTGTCTAATGTTTACGATATCTTGTCTAATGTTTACGAGGCCTGTTAGAGGTGAGTGTTTCAGTACACGTAGTTTAACCTCGAGTGTATTTTTTTACAACTTTAATATATACATGTACTTTCTTCCTTAGCATAGAAGCAACTTCATGTAATGTATTAAGTATGACTCGGTGCTAAAACTTCTCTGTTTTCCTTGGCGTCGTAGGAGAGCGATAACTTAAAATTATCACTCGCTATGACTACAAGTTTAACACTAATGCTATGGTTTGTATGACGTTATCATGGATCTTTTTGTTAAAATTCATTAGCACCTCACCACAAGGGATTGTAGCCTAAATTAAGAAGGTCTCTCTGGAAACGCTTGATAATATTTGCGGTCCAGCGCAGGGCACCGGTCTCTTCTTGCAATTGTAAAAGCATGGAGCGTACGCAAATGCGATGTTTCAGCTCAAATTGAGGAAGAAACTAGAAATTCCCACCGCCGTTTACTCAACATACTCGTACTCTCGAAGGCATATAAATTTACATCCATTTCCACCATGATTGTCACCATGAGCTGTGCACGCTTCACCAGTTGCAACTGCAAATTTCCAACATATTGCCTTTTATACTAAAATCTTACAATTTTATATCTATTTTAATGTAACATACTGGTAATTAATTATATGCACGTGAACATGCAATACCAATTTTTGCACGGGTAACATATTTATATGTACGCATGTACATATAACTAAAGGCTTCCTCGACCCAGTTGCCAGTCCACGTTACAAAATGTAGCTTATCCGTCGTATGTGCGCTCTAAAAGCCTTCCCCCTACGGGCAGCGTCGTAAAGCGAGCTATTATTTTGAATTATCGCGCCGCATGACTCGTAAGAGTAATGAAACAGCCTGTATATCACAATTTCAGTCGTCCTGTGCAAATGGCATAGAAGGAGCTCGTGAAATTTTTGAAGAATAATGTGGTTGGGTGTATGTTGCAAATTGTAACGAATATACGGTTGGGAAATGTTAATAACGTTTTTATTTTCGCTGGTTGATTCGGTTTCACCGGTAAGAAAAGCCATTCATGTCATGCGTGTGGTGAAACGAGTTCTGTTTGGACCGGGTACCACTTCGATATTATTCGATTAACATCTGTAATCAGTTTTCATTCGATTACAGATAATTCAGACAATATCGTGTTTAAAATTTGTAAAACATTTTATATATCGATATCGATACTTCAGCATGGGTGTCAAAATAACTCGATCGATTAGTTACTACTAGTAAGGTACGTCAGTCGCAAGCTATAGATCTACTTAGTTGTTGATAACATTTATTGTATCCTTTACTTAGTTTATGAGTAAGTTTACAACGAGTAGGAAATATAAGTATTATTGGTAAGCTATACTATACATACAGATTCAACATATTTCTTTAACATATAGATATATTGTGAAGCTATACTAGATAATTTAGTACATGAGTTTATTGGCAGTTCGTAATTTTTTTCTCAAAAGATTTTAATAAATTAAAACGCATTTATTACCTGCTGTTTCAAAATTGAATGATATATCAAGGTGTCTACAAAATACACCAATTACAAATTAATCCGTTTTCAAATACAAACATAGTACAGTGTTCGTAAAAAGCGTATTATAAGAGACATAAGTGACACAATAGGACAATATAACCTTGTTATAATAAAAATAACAATAAGATATTGACATCCCACGCACTGGGATTTGTATCACGGATAACATAGTTGTACAATAAACTTATTAAATTTCCAACAACGAACAAACATTTATATGCTGCAAAATATTCACACCGGCCTTGGGTTCAACTAAGAGTATATAGTTATATTGCCAAAAATGCCATTTGTAATATAAAATATTTCTTCCGCACAACTATCAATCCTCACAAATAATACAATCAGAATATAATAAAAACTTTCAACTTTAATCCAACCATTTGTCATGTACGCCGTTAAGTAGAAGTAACATCCAAGTAATGATTCGGCAATTTAGTTTTGAAACGACTCCCGGACAATAACTCGAAACCGATTCAAGACGATTTATAGACACACGCGTTTCTGAGGGCCTTACGTTGCGTGAAATACATGCCATTTCGAAAAGTATCGAGCGGTTGGGAATTTGTGTTTTATTAAAAGGGAACAAGGCAGTGGAAAACTGAAATATGGGCAGAACACCGCAGTAACATGATGAACGACTGAGAGGATCGTCTATTATGCTCTAATGTTCCAATATATTATCTGTCTTAAAAGGCCAAGAGCCGCATGATAAATTGGCACGCCATTGGCATCTCTTTGTACTGGCACGTTGAATGGCACAAAAACGCCAGGTGACATTTTTGTTGTTGTCAATTTATAATTTTATTGTGTGCGTCGAGGTGTGTAGCATTTAATTTTGATTAGTTTTTTCTGCGAAATAATTGATGGTATGTGAGTTTTTTTTGTTGCTTGCCGATTCTATTGAACATTTTTTTTTGATCGATTTGTAGAGGGATAATTATAACTAAAGGTGCAAGTAAACTCAATCACATAACAAGTGAGAAAAAATTAATTTCTTTTGAAACTATAATTTGAATTCCGTAAACAGTGAAGGATTCAAAAGTAGAGTCCAAATCATAGCGAGACATGCCACACAAGAATCTTGAGCGGAGCCAGTAATAAAAATCAGCATTTTTGCTGTTTACGACAGAAATTCTCCATTTTTTTTATTATTGACAACCAAAAAACAATTAATAATTATAATAAAGTAACTATATAAATTTAGAATTAATTGTTACTAAAAATACAAGCTTTACTTACTTACACAAATTGTGAAACGTATTTTGTCACAGATTGAGACTAAACTGTGAAACAAATGCCGTTTCAATTAAATTAATAGAAAAAACTTTCATAGAGCATGCATCTTTGTATAGTTCCCCTACCACCTCCATTACCACAACTACACCAGGTACTAGAGCAGTTCTAGTAGTAGTGCACAAAAGAGCAATCAGAGTTATGTATATATATATTGGGGTCATGTGAGTCTTTTCGGGAAGAGTTTAAAGAAATAATAGTAAAAGTGATACACAATCATGAAAAAAAGAAATAAGCATAAACTGGTTACGATTTTATATCGATTTCGAAAAGTAAAGCGTTCTTTTATGAGTTCGTTTTTAAAATAAGGTTCCAAAGTTCATACGTGAATTATCTATTGGATGAATTATCTATTGGAACTTTTAAGCAACGTGTTAAAAGACAGCTTGTAGACAAAGAAGATTATGAATAAATGATTATGAATGAAGTGTTAAAACACACGTGTTAAAAGACAGCTTGTAGACAAAGAAGATTATGAATAAATGATTATGAATAAGTCAGCCTGCTTGGTCAGATTATATTGTCAGTATTATTATTAAGTCATTAATATTATTACTGGTAATATTATCTTTCCGTAAAGCCTGCCTGGCTAGCTACCACCCTCCTGCTTGAGTCAGCCGCCACGACTCGTCGTGTTCCGGCTGGGGGCTTGAGAGCCAGTTGTTACTTTTTTACATTATTTTAATTTCCTGGCCGATAACGCATAAGTGATACCATTGGCTTTGCTGATGTCCATGGGCGACGGTAACCACTTATCATCAGGTGGCTCGTCTCCTCGTTTGTCGGCTATTAACATAAAAAAAGATGAATATATAAATCTATACACTCAATACTAATATTTAAAGGGAGAGTGTAAATTTTGTTACTTTATGCACATGTTGAAGGTAAGCTTTGGAACCACGGCATCAACGAGGAAAATTATTTTACCACTTGAAAGGTATATTGTTCCGGATGGACATAAGCTATAAATTATTTATATGTGTGTAATAGTTAATTGTTGAGCCCGAACGAAATAGGGACAAGCCGCTAGTATTTTACAATGGTGTTTTGTGTTGAAGCCATTACACCTACATGTGTGTCCTTTTGTCTCGGTTCTTTTGATTTGCAATGAGCATTCGATGAATTAAATACGACCCCTATTTTTTTTTATGCAATATACTAAGTGCTGCAGATCGTAGTGTTATAAGAAAAATTTCGAGCATAATGATACATATATTTAACTGAACAAGGTATTTAAATTCAAATGTTGCTTGCGGGGTTAAGCATTATTTTCGATATATATATATAGTATTTTACTCTAGCTCACGTTTTATCCGATCTCATAAAAAATATTACATTATGCTTCGAAAAACTAAATAGTAAAAGAGTTTTGACGTGACACAAGTGCTAAATAACCACACATTCGCACATCTGCCCAGGCACAGGGACGTGGTATGCATAGTGATTGAATAATAGAGCGTAGTGTAAAGTTTTGCAGATTTCACCTTCCAGTCGTTTTCTGCTCGCTTATTCAGTAATGTTATTTTTGTTTTTGGCTAATAAAGAAGCAAACAGAACTCCTAATAATAATCTTTTAACCGCGGCTGTACTTCGTACCGTATTCAACGAAGGTTACAATGGGCAATATTAATACCGAAGAATGTTAAAAGCATTAAAAAAGGTGATAGAAGATAGCCAGCTACAAGGTTGTGAACCTTAAGAGCCCAGCGACCTCCATCAGAAGGGACCTGGCGTGATTTGACCATACGTTCTACAGGGTACTCACGTTGATTTCTTCTTTTTTCAAATTGAGCAGGATTCAGGCCACGTTCCACCATGACGGACAAACAGCTAAGATGATACACCTAAGAGAACTTCATGCAAATTTCCTCTAATAAAAGAAGCTAATGAATTTCTGTAACTTCAGAAAAACCTACGTACATGTTGGATACCGACCTGAACTATATATACCTATCTATATATACAAGAATGGGAAGTTTAATTTTAAACTACTAGTACATTACAACTCAGAGACACGTTTCGTGTACAAAAACAAATAAATTCCCCTCCGCATCCCGACAACACTTTCAACTTTCCACGGAAGATTACAAATAAAACAAGTTGAAACATCACAGTAGCTTCCTGAAGCCATATTTTCTACAGTGCTACGCTCGTAGGCCGTAGCCCGTAGCCCGGAGCGGTTGAAATATGGCCCATGTATTATTCAAAGAAATTGCCACATATTTCATCCGAGGGAAATAACTCAAGAGATATGCGCTCCGCGGTACACAACGCGCCAACCTGGGGAATAAAAGTGATGTATAGCGTCGAATTGCGAGCGAAATTGATATTCTTTAATCCGTTTGGATAGCTTTTCACGTGTTCGTGATGTTTGGTTCGATCGATTTAGGACGATTCCGTTTCATATATGTACAAAGGAAAATAAAATGTTACATAATTTTTTGCTTAGTGTCAATGGAGAACATAAGAAAATTTGTTTAATTAATGTTTAATTTTTTTACATGTTATGCACATAGGCTTTTTTGTAATGTCATCTGTAAGTCCAAAACCATATTAACAATAATGAATAATACTTTAAGTATATACAGATACGTGACCTTTTTATTCTCTTAGGTATACTATTTTGCTTACTTGTACCTTGGGTGTTATGCAGTATATTGATTGATTTATTTATTTAACTAAATCCACAGTTTAAACACAAATCAATACATTTTAACTTATGAATCAATATAAGAAGAATAACGTCCAATGAAAGAATAATGAGATCCAATTAAAATCCTTTGTTTATGACTTTATTTAACAACCAGCTGTGCCCGTGCTCATCAAAATCGATCCAGCCATTTCAGAGATTAGCCAGAACAAAGAGACAGACAGACAAAAATTGTAAAAAATGTTATTTTGGTATATGTACGGTATATACATTCATATGCATGTAGTAGATAGAAAGCGGTTATTTTAATATAACAAACAGACACTCCAATTTTATTTATTAGTATAGGTGATACAAAAATGTAACATTATTATATGCTGTTTACAATAGCTGGCGTCATTTCACGTCACTGTGTAAGGAATCTATAAAATATTTTTATAAGTACCCGTTACGCTGATTTAGCAGCGTTAACCTACAAAACTTTTAAATCTGATGGTGCGCGTATCTCGGCCTCGTGTCCGGAATAATGTGGCATGTTTGCAGCAGGCGATGTTTTCATTGAAAGCTTATCTCAAATTTTTTCACGAATGAGTTTAGAAAACCGAGAGTTTGATGGGAGAATCAAATATTTATATTTCACGATATTTATGTATAATTTTATATTTAACATTTCATTCGTTTAATTTATTTGAAACCAAACAGGCTGTGATTATACCTTATCTACAGCAAATTAATTTCGGCCGCCAGGACCGCTTTGTGTGACGCGTCAGATTTATGGCAGGCGCCGTTCCGCGTGACACTCTCCTCTGAAAAGATGTCACTGAGTTGAAACGTGGTTTTATTTTCTTAGTTAAATTGCAGATGAAATCACTTTAGTTACGTGTCTCTTGTCGCTTCACGTATTTTCATTGTCATTATTTAAAAGGATTAGATAATACTCCATCTCCATCTCCCTATTTCAGTACATAATTTAAGAGTACATTTATTATAAAATTTTGTAATAACAAACTCGTTATCACGGCTCTTTTAACTGGTTATTTTGAACGTTAATGTATGTTTTATTTTTAAACACTTTTGTGTTTATAAACACATATGAATTTTACTCTATTAATTAATTGTTTTTAATCCAATTAAACTAAAAATTAATATTATTTCTTTCATATATATTACATGAATATGTTTACGAACGTCTCCATTTTGCTTCTAATACAGTTTCGAAAAGTTCATTATCAAACAGCAAAAAGAATCCCCCTGTAGGTCATATAAAAACAATACATTTACATTAAAAAAAAACTTGAATGGTACTAGTAGAGGTGTTTATTTCTAAGCATCTTTTGTTATTTATTCATTTATACTGTACACGCTACCCGTAGAATGTGTTTACACTTATTCTTTCAACATTGCTACAGGCAAATCATGAACTTACTTAGTGAATTTTTTCGAAAAAAAAAATCACCTGGCTCCATAAATATTGCTATATTATCAGCGGTAATTCTTTTGCAATCGTGGAAAAACTAGACGTATTTTTAGATCTGGAGCAGAAGAACTTCAATAATTATAACGTCGACTTGTTATAGAAACATGTTTCAAGTTGTTTAACGTAAGCCACTTAAGTAATATGCGGTAAACGATTTTCACTTGATCGCAAATTCAATAAAATTTATTAGTATACGATAGTATATTAGTATGGTTGTTTCTTGAAACAGGTGAAGATAATCTTTGCATAACCTTTTTTCATTACAAATTTTAATTTATAGTTAAATGAAATCGTTGTGATAACCATTTCAAAATACAAAGACATTATTACCTTTTAATATTAATAAGCCATTAATTCGCTTCGCTCCTTAGTTAAATTTTCTTTGACAATAGGACGAGTCCTTTTAAAAGGCAATAAAATACATTTCCACGATGCATAATATTTTAAACCATCCCCTTGCTTTATACAGAATTGCTGTCAGCACTTGGTACTATTTTTCCAGCAGGGGTTAGTATAAGGTATGAGTGGCGGGGGATTGTACATTATATTTTAATAGTTGAAGGGTGGCAATTGCATGACGAAACACGAATTTTAAAAATATCTCAAAGGTTAAAGTTACT
Organism: Megathymus violae; assembly: GCA_003671415.1. NCBI lineage: Eukaryota > Metazoa > Arthropoda > Insecta > Lepidoptera > Hesperiidae > Megathymus > Megathymus violae. The sequence goes on from PDGT01000007.1 coordinate 7,323,916, forward strand.
AAAATTAATTATAAAAAACATACTGAACTGGCGAAAATTCCGTGTACGGTGTATGTGTAATATGATAATTCTATAAAAAATTAAACCGCCGTTACAAAACCAAATATGTATTAAATTGATAAAAAATCGAGGATCTATAAATTTTACAATATAGAAAAAACACTAAATGAAAATTTAAAATACTTATGATTAAATATACATTTAAAATCAGTAATATTAAGTAAGTTACTTTTACCAAGGTAGTAAGTAAATATATGTGAAATATATTTTCTTTCAAAGCACAATATTGAAAACATATACAGATTTATTGTTGATGTCGAGATAAAATTTTACAAAAAAAATCAGTGTCCTAACTAGACAATTGTATAAACCTCCTACCGAAGAAGCAACTTTTTGATACACCATAAATGTTATTTTCCTAGTGAAATATCATCTAAAGCTTTTTTAACCCATCATTAATGACAAGAGAAAAATTAATAGTTTTTAAACACTATGTTGCCTTTTAATTTATTTTATTAATCGAACAATAAACATAAATATAAAATTTGAAACTAACTACATGTTTAACAAATTTTTATTGAGTTCAGATAGAGCCTTTCCGCTTTCTGCTATACTTTAATCCATGAGTATCTAATAAATTCCTGAGCAGTTCCTTACACTCGGAAGACATAATAATTTATGTACCTACTTTAATAGGTGCTTTAGCGAACAAATGGCTGTAGAGGTGAGTGACATCTTTGTTATGCCAGGCCGTGGAGCAAGACTGATTAGATGGAAGTTTTGTAATGTTGCACTTCAGTTTATTTTATTATAATACTTCAAATGTTTAATAGTTGTCAAAATGTTAAATGATATGCAGTATGCGACGCCTATTACAACAATTAATAACGAATAATTAATAAGAAAGTGTAAATGGCCTAAATTGAAAATTATATTGACAATTTATCTAGTCCTGGTAGAATCAAAGCAATATTTAATATGAATTATCTCTTATAAAACTACCATTGGATCTATAATAGAACGGTTATTCAATGATAATTTAATTTATAATAATTGTAGGAAATCAGGGGAAAAGTAACGCGTTGTTGAGTCTAAAACATCGAATGACTAAAGAACGGATGAAGAAGATGAAAGACGGTGCCGGCCAACTATCCGAATTTATTTATTAAATATCAAAAAATATAAATGAACACGAAGGTCCCGATAATATTATAAAAAACTCAAGAAAACATGAAATCTTATATCTTCAGCGAGAGCCAAGATAGTATATGGTGGCACCGGAGCGATTTCTTTAGAACGATCACCGTATAGAGACCGCTTACCAAGGAACTAAGATAATTTGGAAGAAACTAGCTTGAATTTTGAAAACAGATTAGAAAAAAATAACTTCTTATCTATTTATATACATATAACATTAAATATTAAACAAAAAGAGAAACTTAAAACTAGTAAATTAGTAAATTATTAATTTAAGCATCAGATTCATATTTCCAAAAAATTGTCTTGTTCATTGCCTACAATCGAATACTAGGGATTTTTTAACGGAAACTTGAAAAAGTACATTTCATATATAAACATATTTAGTAACACGAAAACAATTCCCAGATAGATCGGCTCGCCGCTCCAGGAGCTCATTAGCTCTCGACGCTATCGCTAGAAACGTTGGGCTAATGGTCGGGCGACCTCGCTCACCTCACCTTACCTGGTACTGTACGCGAATTAAATCTCGACCCAGGCGTGAAGACAGTTTTACAAGACCTAAAACAATATTACTGATTTATTCATATAGGTATTAATATTACACTTATTACTATTATTATTATTATCATATATTATTATTATTATCATATTATTATTATTATTATTATCATAGAAATTAAATTGTAGAAAAGTTGCAGAAACGAAAAAGCTGAACGAAACTGGTTGCAGACTAGTTAATTTATGAAAAAGTTATTACAAACACAATCCAATCTAGTCACATAACGTTATCGGCATAAGTAAAATATAGATTAAAATCATCATCAAAAATTATAAAATGAGCTCGTAAATTCACAACATCGTCTATAATTTTTTTACTATAATTGCTGCCTGTTGCTGAACCTGATAATATTTTTCTTTTAGCCTTTTTCCTTATTTTGATTCAATATAATATTATTTACAGAGTTCTATTCAATTTAGTAATTAAAATTATTCAATACAGGCTAGATTTTACGTATTTCATTGACTGAGTTACATCGTGTGACTGTTCAAAACTTTTTATATAAAAACTATAATTAGGGGCCTGTATTAACGCAATAGGATTCAAAACAATAGTTGTTGGTATTTTTATCTGTTTGTCTGTTCGTCTGTGCGCGCTAATCTCAGAAACGACCAAACCGATTTCATTATGGTCTTTGTAATGTATTGCAGGAAGTTTCACTTAATATTTAAAGTTCGTTTCATTTCAACCCGTCGATAAATAAAAAAACTTATAAATTAATATATGTATTTCTAATTCACAGAACGAGAAAAACCCTGTCCTAAAATAAGTAGGTGCTATTCTTTAAGTCTAAGATTATTTTTCTGAAGCGAAGCGAGGACAGTTTACTTGTTTAATAATAATATAATCAATCACTCAAAATGGAACGTCAAAAACTAATGATGTTCGCGTCTGTTATAAATCTGTGCAAAGTACACAAAGAGAGCTGTAAAAATCGCTAGTGTTGGATAAAAACCTATTAAAAATGTGACAAAGGTAAAAACGCACACTCGCTGCTAAAAGCATCGCAGGGAGATGATATCTCATGAGAACAAATGCTCGCGCTAATGGCGACCTGCTGCCAGACACAGTACACGTGTCTCAGTTTTACTGTCCAAAAGGGGTTTGTTCTACTTGCAATCACAGTTTTCAGGCCAAATTAAGATTGTAAAGAATAGTTTTAACAGTTATGCGAGTATCGTTAAATAATACAATATGTAGTAAATTAAAAATTAACTTAAAAAACCGTATTCAATCATCTGATCGTTCTGTGGGAAATGGAAAAAAATTGTAAAAATAACTAGTCATACCAAAAAAATAGATTCTTCCAAAAAATCAGTTAACCTAAAATATGGATCATAAAAACGATTCAATGTATCTTTTTGAAACTAATCCACGGACCATGCTACCTGTAACACAATGTGAATATGTGAACGTTTATTTATTTATTATTAAAAAGTTATTAAAAACTTATAATTAGAAAGTTAGAAAGGTGAATACATTATTTACCACTTACCAATTGTTGACATGAGTAATCAAATTAGAAACTTAAACATCAATTACGAAGGCTTATACATAAATACCTAAACGTACTTAATTTAGTTCATCCCTTTTATATATTTATATAGTGCTATTTATAACCTTTTTTAACGTAGTTTTGTTATCTCAGTGATGTAGTGTCGGTATTTAGATATTATCTATATAAAATAGCTGTGAAATACAAAAAAAACAGACATGAAAAAACCATGAAGATTTCTCTTTTGGTATTGGGCTTAGAAATCCTAAAAGGGTAATTTATATAAATATCCTTTCTTTGATTTTATAAGCCACAGTGCACTTTCCTTGCGTCCTAAATATATGTCAGTAAAATAAATTTATCAATTTTGGGTTCCCAAGTCGCCTAGGTGATCAGCATACATGTATCCTAGTATACAGTATAAGTCCTACTTTCCGGTGTCCCGTACAGCTTTGTTCATCGCCATTTATTATGCTTTTTCTGGCATAGAATCAACATAAATAGCAACGATAGAAATAAATAATATGCCTGGCCATAAAAACTTTCGTGAGTAAATCGGCTGATTGCGACATGATATTTCAAACTTTAAGTTAATCAAAAAATCAAGTTTCATAAACTAAATAATTATGTTCCAGGAATACAGCGAGCTTTAGTGAAACTAACAGTGAACAACTTACGCCCAATCACAATTCTCTTCACTCTTTAAAGAACCAACTACTTTTGAAAAAAATTAAGTTTGGAAAAACTTATATTAAAATATTCATAACAAATCAGACGAACTCTTTCACAGGACTACAATAATCAATAAAGTCGGATATAAAAGTAAATCTTAAATCTTAAAATGTTTATAGAACAAACAGTTCTTAAAATGTATTGTTTGTATTTTAGTCATGTCCGCGAATGAATGAGAATAAATGAATGAGAGTTATAATGAGGGTTACAACTCACTTCGTCAATTCAAACATCGAAAACCCTTGTGGCGTTACACATACACTCACTTGTAACGTATTAATCCGGACGCTATTTGATATCGCGACCCCTTTGGACCTCTTGCTCCCGAGGGTTGTTATAAGGGTTGATTCATTAGCTATCATCAAATATTCAGGTATCCAGACGTCAAGTTGCTAATGTTTGAAGAGCAATTACCGAATACTAATATTAAATATTTGGCTATACACTTTCGTTACTGATATTTTAGATTTTTATAGTTTTGAAGAAAAGGAGTTATTTAAGTCTAGTTTGAATTGAAGGCTATATAATTTTTAAAACGATCGATGGAAAAAGAAATCCATTATAATCATTTTTAATAAACTTACTCACGTGTCTGTCTTTCTGTCACACCCGTTTACCTCCGAATCTACTGGAAGATAAAAGTTGAAATTTTATAAAAGTTGGAATTTTATACATATATTTGGTGATTCAGAGATAAATTACATAAATAGACGGGAATGGGTTTGTTTAAAGCGACGATTTTCGAGAGATTTCAAAAGTGTCCATGATTGAAATTGAATTGAAATGATTAATAATTTCAACAACAATATTTGTCAAGTAAAATGAAAACCCTCGTTTTGAGGGATACTATTATTTATTTTTGATTGTAAATTTCATTTTTAAAAATGTAATCTTATCACAAACTATTGAAAAAAAATTATAAGTTGCTTGAAAATCTATAATAACTCCAAGTTGCTAAAATTCTACAATGAGAGAGGTTAAGACTATAGTGAACCACGCTATCCAAGTACAGGTTGTGGCAGACTTCACACACCTTTGAGAACAAGTAGGATGGAAGTTGCCACGTGTGTTTTTATTTTGCGTGATAAACATTATCAGCTGAAAGAACATAATGGTCGCTCAAATTGCATTGTGTGTAACATTCCTCAGTCATGCCACTTCTTATCCTCTATGTAGTATCGTATAATAGGCTGAAAAGTACGGACATAAATAATGCATGAAACACTTCAGCTAAATCCTTAAATGCATCTGCAATCAACTTTAAATGTTAAGTTCCATTGCGTGACATGCATTAACGTATTAAAACAATGAGAATTATAACATGCTAATTATCTTTCTCCACAATATCCTCGTGTAAATGTTGAATAACGGAGCTGGAACACCTTAGACAACGCAATCTTTTTAGTGGTACGGATATTCATAAGCCAGTGCCGATGTACAAACTTACCACCCAATGTTTGCACCGGTGTGATGTCTTAGGTAGACCATTAGTTCGTTCGTCAACTATTAACATAAAAAACGTTATGTTTAAATTTTTTATAACACATCAATCCAACGACAAATATTAATTATGTACATTCAACTATGTTAATATGATTTAAATTAACAGTAATTTAAAAGGAACATAAGTTAATAAATTAAATATGAAGGCATCATAATATCCCAAGCTAGAGATCAGCCAATATTGACATTAGACCAGCTGACAGGTCCATTTTAAACATCAAAATATAAACTTAATAAAAGAAACGTTTATAACCTCGCGGTAGGTTTCTCTTTGTCGCGGGTAGCATGGATGGACATATTATGATATCACAAACATAAAACATAATAAATAATCAACAATCAAAATAATCATTAATAACCGATAAAAACATTCATCTGTCACATAAATGTCTGTCCAGGGAATCGTAACTGGAAGTCCACGGCAGGCAGGAGACGCACCTAGGCTACGGGGCAAAGTTATATTACTAAAGTCAAAGAGTGTTGTAACGAATTTCTATGTTCCACACTTCTTATTACTGCTTTGGTTACCTGTTCACCATCCATCCATCCATCCATCAGCCTTTGGAGGTCCACTGCTGGACATAGGCCTCCCCTGACTTGCGCCACTCTGACCGGTCCTGTGCCTTCTGAATCCAGCGGATGCCCGCCCCGATACCTGTGCACAGAAATAGGAAATTCCCTTCACCACGTGATATTCTTGATCCTTGATGGCAATAACTAACGTTACTCGACGCAACGGAACGTTCCAGATTTATAGTTATTGCCGCACATTTCCTCCGGGTAACGTTTTAATTACACAGATCGACGATAAAGCATCCTGGGGCGCACTTTTCTTCATTAGAAGACGGATTGCATCTGCTGAGAGATTTATGTCCTAATGGCCTTTCGATAGACCATTATATTTTGAAGGTAAAAAGTGCGAGAGATGGTAATCGCGATGGTAAGATATGTCGATGTTAGATACTTAAATTATTTTTATGTGGGTTACAAAAAGCTAATAAAATAAACACTAAAGTTATTTTTAAGTTGCTCTGTTTCAGGATGCTTGTTCCTTATGTTCAAATATAGCAAATGCAATCCAAAACATTCGTTACTTATTTTTATCAGTGGTTTTATAACTTTTTCACGTTTACTCCGTAAACCTAAACATTTCCCTTGATTCACTCTATCTACGTTTTTCACTAGTACGTTACTACCACCTTTTTGTGGTTGAAAATTTAGTCTCTCGCACGGAAGGCTCTAATTCGAATCCTATACTATCTATCGCTTGTTTCAGTGAAGCAAGTTCTCGTGAAACCTGTACACCTGAGAATTCTCCATAACGTTTTCAAAGGTGTGTGAAATTTGCCGACCAACAGTTGGCAAACACGGTGAGTTATGGCCTTCACCACCCTCATTGGGAAATGAAACCTGAACTCGGCATTGGGACTATTATAGATGGTAACGATGACTCGATCATTGGTAAACGTCCCATTAAAATTCGAACAGTTATTTTGGAGATTTTCGTGGTCGTCCACAGGGTTTATATTACATTGACCACGTTATATTTCCCTCATGGCTTTATACATGTACTAGGGTCCCCTCAGACTGCGTTCGGACAGTTAATTATATATAGGTACATGATTGTTTAAAATTTAATGTTTTTTGCCTAGATTAGACATCATTTCGTTTATTGATATTTTATATAGCCTATCATCTGCGCAATCACATGTTCTCAATACATACCATTTTTCATTAAGATCGATCAAGGCGTTCTTGAGTTATAACGGGACATAAAGATAGATAAACAGACAGACAGAACAGATTTATATATTTTTATAGATAAAATATATATGTACATACTTGTACAATGTATAAACTTCCACATCATCCAAATAATGAAGTTTTTTTTGTAAAATAATGATCAATCAAATGTAATAATTTTTACTCGGATCGGCAAACTTACATATATGGACAAAATAAGTAACCAAAACATACAGGAACCGACGACAATTATTTATCTGCTACAAAAATGTCTACCCCGCTTGAAATCGAACTCGGGACCTCCAAAAGCGAAGTCATACCCAATCGTCGTCATTAATATCCTGAAATTATAAAAACGATTTTTTAAGATGTTATTATCACCTGGACTATATTTGTATACTTTTTATTCATTTAAATAATCTTGGCTTGGCCTTTACTGGATATGACAAAATATGTCAAAACATACTATTCAAAACGTATGTATTATTGTATCAATATATTACAATACACAATATGGATAACATAAATCACCACCGTTTAATAAGGCCTTCATAGGAACTGACACTACAAAAAAGGAAATCGCGATTTGAAAAACATTCCCTATTTCCCGCCGTATAGAACGAGTCTGCAAATCCGCAATGGATAACCTTTGATCGGTATCGGATAGGAAACTGCGAAAGCGTTCACATCGCACATTCACTTATCATATGCCACTAAAGTTGTTAACTAATATACGAATTTCAACCTTAACGCTTTTGATTTATCGCGACCGCACAAACGGATAGGAACTATTTGTTTCCCCACAAGCTCTTTAGTGAACGCATCATCGTTTACTGCTATTAACATATTCATTTCCATTTCAATGAACATCCTTTTTTTTATTGACTGAACACGTTCGGCTTTGAATGGAAGAGTCAACGGCGGCTACAATAAGTCCTATATTGGCTTGCGTGGTGTTTGAACTTACGTCGGAACGGCCGACTCGGGGTCGTCCGCAGGCCATTTGTCACGGAGACCATTTGTACTTGTCGAATCACGGCCATTAGACGAGAGTGTGTGACCGCGTGGGGTTGTTTCTCGTCCTAACTGTGAGACCACACGACATCTCTGAACCACAGTATAGTGAACCGCTCCAATACATTGAAATGAAATAGTGAGTGTGTCTGGTGCAACGAAGAAGATTTTTTGTACTGTGGTTAAAGCGTTTGCCATGTCCCCCATTTTGAATGCAGTTGAAAGGAACACCGCTCTTGTCAATATCGAGTTGTATGAGAAGAGCTGTCCCGTCGATTTATCTTACTTTGCGGCTATTGTTACAGGCGACGGAGGTTGCAGCTGATTTATAAGCGCCGCGGTTAATTATGAACGGCGACGTGTCATTAATTTCCCTTTGACTCAACAGATATGCTTCGATTCGAAATAAATTATGGCATGACTCACATTTAAAGACACTTAAAACGAAACTTGAGTTTTAAAGCGCACCAATAAATGCATTCGCATAAAAATAAAGTTTATCTCCATTCCCTTTGAAGTACAGCCCGAGAAAACAAACAGAGCAATAAAGAAGGCCTTTATCGGAACCACGAGTCGACACGCGAGCTAATTTACAACACAGCCGTGGGTTTTATCTTCATTAACCCATCGATTCACAATTAAGACGCGGAATAAATCTCCGGTAATGCGCTCCCCGTCCGCGCCGGTAGATTCAACTTCAAACAGATGTTATGTATAAATAAAGCTGCACGGAGGCAACCACTCGATATATTCCTGTCCGCGGCAAACTTTACAGATCTATCAGCGCTCACTAGTTGTCGACAACTGAATTGAATGCGCACGGGAATTTCGACCTTAAAAGCGCTAACGTAGCAGCGGGTAAGGCAATACGTGTAAGAAATGCTAAACACTATAAATTGCAACGGTGCGTTGAAGCTTCTACAAGTATTAATGGTGATAATGGAACGTAAAGCGCTCGGAGTTGGAACGTTGTTGCCGGCGGTTGGTCGCAAACCTCATCTTATTTCCAGCGTAACGAGTCGATGCTCACATTCGATTATCTGACCGCGGTATCCGAGGCATTACACTTGATGTATCGACGGCGACTGCGCGGGATTGTCGGCCATCGCTTGATTTAGTGTGCCCATTTCTTCCTGGCACTCCATACGGGATAGATCCCCATCTGTCGCGAGTGTGACGAATCGTAGCAATCGAAAGCGTAGAGGGTCTTCTAATGAATTGTCCCAAATAATTGGGATAGTATTTTATATCGACATCATTTGTTCCGTGATCGGTGCATTTGTTACATGGCGTTGATTTGTGCGATGTCTTAACCTCGGCGTTGGAACATTTGTCTTCTAAATAAGATTAACGGCGGTCTTAAATCGCTGTTCCTGATCACCTGCGAGGCTTGATACTAGTAAATTTGAAGCTTATCGAAGTCTTTAATCCGAATGACGCTATTTTTGGAATGTTTTCGAATTGTTCAATGCTCATTGGGTGTTTCTGTTAAGAGGCACTATGGGTCATGATAATTTGGAATGTTATATAAATTTACTTATACAAATATTTCTTCTACAATACATCTGCTATGTCGATGCTAATAATATTAAAAATGGAAGAAAAGGTTAGAAAATATCAGCATTACTTTAGGCATATCTACATATCTATTATTGAACCTAAAGTGATGAATACAAGTCGTAAACTTTGTAATCGCAACAACACGACATTTCAGAGATTTTACGACCGAGAGAACAATCTTGATGCGACATAATTTTATCAAAGCAACACTTCCATTCATAAATTAGCTGGATCAACAACTTCAGCGTTTAGTTGCGTCTGCTAGTGGTAGATTGAATGTGGTGATAATCTCAAGTTATTCTCGGGCTTACGACACTAAAAAGCAGAAATACGAGGCAAGTTTACAATCCCATAACATTTGTTGTAATCTTTGGATCTGTCTCGAACAGACATAATGGCTGTGTCAGTGGAGGTCTTTTTGTGTTTCGTATCGCAGATGTAAGTTACTTGTCTCACTGCAAATTCAGCTTCGTAAATCGTTTGTTATAACTAACATAGTCCATGCTATCAACTCGGTAATAAAAATAAAAATAATTAGCATAGGACTATCGGTAAATTGTCTATGTCAAAAACAAAATATTTTAAATGTTAATATGAGACGAGTTTTAGGAAATTATATCACAGCCTTCCTGACTGTATACCAACAGGATTAATCAATATACAAATTTAAAATATACAACAGTAAAATTGACACTAAATAAAAATAAATATAAACTGATTATTATCTAAAACAAATGATATGACATTAAATTATATTCTAGAAACAACCTGTTTATCTCTTTTTAGAAATATAACCTATTAGCTAAATGCAGCAATGTTTCATTATAGCATTTTTATGAATATATTAAACAATAGTCAATATACATTAGAATATTCTGGAAAGATTAAAGAAGTATTATATTAGGTTCACCTAATTCACATATTTGAGCTGAAACTTTTTGGAGTACCAACATTTCTTTTTAAAACAAATGAGAAAAAGCTCACATTGATATCTGATGGACCGATCAATGATTGTTAAATTAATTATTAAGTCATTTATATTATTACTGGTGTTATTATCTTTGCATGAAAGCTGCCTGGACAGCTACTACCCTCCTACTTGAGTCAGCCGCCAAACGACTCGTCGTGTTCCGGTAGTACTTTCTTTTTCTCTTCTCATTCCCTGCCCGACAACGCTTCAGTGATACGTTTAGTCTTACTCATGTCCACGGGCGACGGTGACCACTTACCATCAGGCGGCTCGTCAGCTCGTTTGTCGGCTATTCACATAAAAAAAAGAATGGAATATCGTTTTATCATGATAGATAAGAATAGCTAAATTTAACAGATGTAGAGGAACTTTTCAGATACGATTAAGACACGCAGTTTAATCTTTCGCATATCGGTTACTCGATCGCAGTAGATTATCAGTCGTCCAAGGAAGATCGCTGATCAATTGTCGTGAGTCTAGAGACTGTTTGCATTAGAGATAGCGAATTCCTCATATAGCTTTTCGATAGCATCGCTGATTTAGTGATGTGGCATATCTGCTGATAATTAATCAATGTAAGTTACATTTAGGCCATTAAAATTTAGGTGTATAGGTTGTCTGGAATTTATTGAAATATAATTCAAATTTACCTTATTTAATGTGGTATGTAGACATGAATGTGGGTATATGTGATACAAAGAATCTTAAAGTAAGGTATGCCATCACAATCAAAGTTGACAGATTGATCTGATATTTGGTACACACCTTTAGTTCTAATGACAATGCAATTTAGTACATTCTGTAATTTAATAAATTGTAAATCCAATATGGCCATCAACAAAATGCCGGAATAAGTACATATTTTTTCACATCATTTTATTTTTTTGTCTGATCAATGCCCTAGATGAACGAGGAAAGTGGTATGACGACTGGTACGTAGGACTTACCGAATTACTTTTTAGTTTTTAGTTCATTGTCTACATCATTATTATCTTTATTTTCAATAAAACCGTTAACTATTTTTTTTTAACTTAAATAGTTTAGAGGATAATACGAGATCTTCCATAGTAGTGCTTCGTGATGTTCAATATCAGTCAAGTCAGATTCAGGTTTTTTGAGGGTACTTACAGATATTTTAAGTCTTATTTTTTTGTCGGGTAGTTTTTATTTTATAGGCTCAAAAGAGTTTATATAAATACATAATCCTATGCAGGGTGGAGGAGATTGGTACACTCGCAATATAATCTCGAATAGTACCCGGCATGAAAGATGCTTTTGTTCCGTGGAATCGTTATATTAAAAGAACATTGTTCCAAACATAATCCAGAAAACGAAGGGATTATCTATATGTGGAGCATGGCTGTTGAGTTTTTTTGTCAGCTGTTGTCAATAATGTTTTTCAAGTAATGGACCTAACTACCACCACATTGTACAATCAACTTAAATCTACTTGCGTAATCAGAAGGCGAAATCAGATCACAAGCATTGTATACAACGAACAGCAGACGAGGATAGTGGATAAAGAAGACTGACGTCTCGTGATGGACGCACAGTACGCTCGCGTGTTCACACAGAAAAAATATGGCAGTACTTGACCTACATACAAAACTCTGAATGTCGGAGAGGAAGAACAAAGGCGTCTCTTTGGTGTCTAAAACTACGAAAATAAGAAATAAGTGACAAAGGACATGATGGTAATAGACTTAAACATACATCGATACAAACAAATCGATCGATATTCCAAAAGACAAGGAAACTAGAGGTTTTAAAAGCAATCCAGCATTATGTTAACCGTAATATTTTCTGACGTGTTAAAACTTATAGGTAAACGATTATGGCATAATTGTATATATTAATGACGAGAACGCCTGGAAATAATAGTGTCGAAACCAGTTCCGCGCCTTTGTAATTGCCATGTATTGTTTTAAAAGATGTACTGAGATATTTCTTTCACCGTTTCTTCTCCTCAGTGTTAAAGCAACTTTTCGAAACTATAGTAGAAGGAAAAAAATGATGTGCGTAAGTGTATTTACAGAATTCCTAAATTATTAAATGATTTTGAATATCAATTAGCATTTTATCTGACAGCGAATAATTTGTACAAACTTGAACTTCTGTTAATTTAAAGCTGCTTTAGCGCTGTCGACGCATACAACTCGTCTTGATCCAAACTAGTTTAAAACTCTGTAAATGGTAGCATTTGATGTTTCAAACTCCAGATCGGAGATAGTCTGTCAGAGATAAATGAGATGGATGTGCGACGAATGCGTCGGCCGCATAGTTACAATTAAACTATGCGTTCAAATACTTTATATTATTGTGTTGGAAGTGGTTGCAATTGCATAGTTTAATTGTGTGCGTTCAAATATTTTATATTATTGTGCTGGAAGTTATTGCAATTGCATCGTGTAATTGTGTGCATTCAAATACTTTATATTATTATTCTGAAAGTGGTTGCAATTGCATCGTGTAACTGTGTGCGTTCAAAAACTTTATTTTATTGTCCTGGAAGTGGTTGCAATTTCATATACGGTCGGGTCATAATTAGCTTAGATATTAATGATGGAATTATTTAACGATAACTGTTATTAATTTGACTTGCCATTTTATTGATACTCTTTGTCCATTATATGATTATATTATATTTTTTAATTTTAAATATCCAGCTGACCTTTATGAGTTTATCTGTAATTTTATTCATTATATTGACATAATTAATTTTGGTATTTTAATATAGAATGTTTAATAACTTGATTATAGCTCCACCTAAGATATCCTAACGAAGGTATTAAACATTGCTTCAATAAAACAATTTTAATGTGAGCAATTAATTACATTGTGTCAGTAGTGCGAGTACGATCACATATATGTATATGTATACTAACAATAATATTAATTTTGTACCATATAAAATAATAGAAAAAAAAATCATAAGTTGTAATCATCTTCTTATACATTAACCTTGTTGTTTTCTATAATATTTACTGGATGATAGCTAATTAAGCGTAATAAAGTTTATATGAATCTATTTAAAATGAATGAGCTTTGATTATAATAAATTAGCAATTAATAAAAAAAATAATGCTAACTAAATAATTTTCCCTTACTGACAACCCTGCGAATATTTTTACATGACCGTGTTTGAAAATAACAGGCTTACAAACACCGCTTTCATCGTTAAATAGTTTATCTTGATACTTACTACTGTAACCACTAATCGCCACAATATTTCTCTGACTGGTCGGATTCAGAACGAATGTCTGTCTGCCAACGCAAAATAGAAATGTTTCAGAACGCTACTCAACACCAGTCGGGCGAATCTCGAGCGTGATATGTCATGTCGGCGGGAATTAAATCTGATTATGCTAGTAAAGGGCTACATGTCGATGAAGGTTTAACGTTTTTTATAAAATAACATCCCATGTTGAAAATATATTTATTTTCATATATTTCGGTTGGGTTTCTGAAATAAGACAATTTGTATAAACAGCGGAAAATTAAGGGTAGACGCCATAGAAATCGGTGATTTATTTTTTGGTGTATAATGAAATTTCCTTACTTTACTAAACGAAATTCCAATAGATTCTCAATATCTTTTTTAGGGTTATAAGCACACGTGGTTAATTTATTGTGTTTATTACGTTTATGAAGGTCATTAGTTGTAGATTTTAATTAGTTCTCAATATTTTTTCCAGTTTTTGACCGGATAAACCAGTAGCCCAGTTGGTATTGACCCTGCCAACTGCCAACCAAGCAAGGGGTCTCAGTAACCCCGTGGCCATTAAAAACATTTACGTGATAGATAAAAACAGTTGTAAGCATATCGAGGGTCTTTGTGATTCTGACGTCTCATTTATGGTCCGTGCAATATAGGGAATCCTGGTGCGATGATATGAGTTTATGCGTGCATTATAAGCAATCTTAATTTACTAATAACGTCTTCAATGATCTAGTTCTTGAAAAATATTTCCTTTTTTTACGTTAATAGCCATCAAAGGAGCAGACGAGCCGCCTGAAGATAAGCGGTCACCGTCGCCCTTGGATATCAGCAAGACCAAAGGATGCGTTTTCGGTCAGGAAAGGAGAAGATAGCAAGAAAGAAAGTACTGGCTCTCTAGCCCCCAGCCGGAACACGACGACTTACCTAGTAGTATAATTCTAAACGGGGATTCAATGCGATGTCTGCATTGCCAGTCATTGCCAATGCAGTGCACGTTTTTCTTTCAGTAATAATTTCTCGGAATTGGAACTAGAACAGTTGTGTAAATATAATAGTTAACAGTGTCATACTCGTTGTCTTGAAAAATTACCGCTAGACTTATGACATAAATCGCGACTTCTGTCGTTTCTATTAAATTT
The DNA here is from genome assembly GCA_003671415.1 of Megathymus violae. NCBI lineage: Eukaryota > Metazoa > Arthropoda > Insecta > Lepidoptera > Hesperiidae > Megathymus > Megathymus violae. The sequence continues at coordinate 7,339,051 of PDGT01000007.1, forward strand.
CATCATTTTGATTTTAATATTGAACTTTATTAATTTCTACGTAAAAAAGGAACATACATACATACCTAAATTTTAAGTGATCGCTTTCTGTACATGAAGGATATATGAGAAAACTATTTTAATTGCCTTTATTAACGCAATAGAACTCAAAATAATAGCTGTTACAATTTGTGTTTGTCTGTCTATGCTTCTGTGCGCACTAATCTCAGAAACGGCTTTCTTTATGGTTTTCACTAATGTATTGCAGTAAGCATCGCTTAATATTTAAATCATTTCATTTCAATCCTTGCATAAATAAAAAAATATAAATAAATTTACTTCTTATTCGCAAATCTTTAAAAATCCAGTTCTAAAATAATGCAGGTACTATTTCTAAGTGTAAGGCGTAGTTATTCTGAAGCGAAGTGAAGGCGGTTTACTAATAAAATAATACATTTATTGTCATCGATATCGATAAAATTAATTATGTATACATTACTTCTCTAATATGCCCGCCATGCCCTGCTGCTAATTAGAACTGATACTCGTCGGATGATCCACGATTATTTTTATTAAAAATTTACGCTTCATTTGCGTTATTAAGGAGACAGGACAGTATATTAAATAGAAATTATAAGGGTCTGCTTTTAATTGCATTCAGAATTGAACACCAGTTTCATCTTTAAAAAATGTTGTGATGTTATAAAAATATAATGTTACGATTGTCATCAGCAATATTTCGTATCTCATTGACTGTAATTTATATTTACTATTAAGTCATGCTTTAATTGTCCTAAATGACATAGCCGGGAGACATTTGAATTTTTTTTTAGCTGACAAATTTCACGATGAACAACAAATTTGTCAGCCAGCGAATTAGTAACTTCCTGCTCGGTCACATTTATCTGCAGTTTAATTTTTATGGCGTTGTACCAATACGCACACCGTTAATCTGGCGTGATGAACGTTATATTAATGTGTTAGACGAGAATATAAATGACCACGTTCTTGTATTAACGATCACGGTTTCGTATCAACGCTGTTACATGAATTCGATTAATCATGGGACCGTTACAGTAATAAATCATTCAGCTTCACAAATACTTGGAGCCGACATGTGTACGTCAAAATAATGAACGGGTCGGCTTCCGGACGCCATTCCATCATATAATGGTTTAAAAGGCACTTTAGATGGGGTCGCGCGTTCATGATGCACAATTGTAATATAATGAATACAAAAAACATAAAAGATAAAAAATCAAAACAATAGAATATATTGAATAAATTTTAAATAATAATCTGAATGTTTTTGTGTTAAGAGATTATCACATTTATTTATTTTAAAGCTGAAACATATGGTTTTTACAATATTTATGATTTCAAACATTATACATTTAAAATGTAACGAGTACTTATAATCTTTGTGTTCTATCCGGCGCTGTCTCGCCATGACCATGATCCGTGTAATCGGGTCGAAGTATCGGTATAAAACACAAAACCGTGAGTACCCGTTACAGTTGAAATTCACAATGTTATCTGTATAAGCTTCAAAGTTTACACTTCTCGAGTACTTAATAAAAGTCAAAATAATATATCCAAAGCTTTTCCCTGCACAGTTTCTATCTACTAAAATAGCTTCGGTAATTACGTAAACAGAGTTATTGACGTGTGCCTGAAAGGTAATCATAAGCTAAAATTTATCACCGAGTGAATCATTCATGCGTTAAGACAGCTGACAGTGCGGCACATATATTATATTGATCGACAGCCCGACGTTACTTGTCACAGGGATAATGTTGTTGCCACACGTTTACTTTCCTCACACCATTTTGGACCTAAGCTTAAAAGCACTGAGTTAAAATTAGCATGCAGTACCGATTTGTACGAAAGTCATTCTGTCTTCACACCCCTATAAATCTAACGAAAAGAACAAAGTTCTAGTCGCAGACGCTAAATGTGAAATCGACCCTATGGCTAGCGGTGATGTTACAAATTTCAATGACATTCGAGTTGTTGGAGAAGCAATTCGTATAACCAACTGGGACGAAGTTCTAACTGATAACGCCGTTGTAAAGTTGGACCTTCTTATCCTACGTGTAGAGTTTAAAGCTGCTTGGATGGTGCAAGAATTTATAGGCTGTTATGGCATTAAAGCGGTCTTGTAGCGCGGTAGCGAGACGTGTCGCGGCGTGTCATCGGAACGCAATGAAGATTTATGAACAGACCTGTACTCTGTACAGTCGGGAACACATCGCATTTTGTGCTGATAATTCTGTAGTAGGATATTAATCTTGCTGTACTTTCTGATGATGTAATATTTAGTGATCATTAAGACGGAGGCGTTGTTCGTGTCATTCGTGTAGTGTATTAAAATGTATTTTATGATAAACTGTAATGCTTGATGCATTTGCTATGCAAGTTGAGGTTAGATTATAACAGATTTAGTTCAATAAATTCTTCGGCATCTCTAATAATGTTAAAATCATATTTACAAACTTTTACTGGTCAATATAAACATACAATAATCGACACCACGATGTTACTCTTATATAAAAAAATTTGGGTTATATACTTATGCAAAGTTTTTGTACTTTATAAAGTTTTGACTAACTCTCTCACTCTGAATTGCCCTCAATCACGTTTTTAAGTATTTACGTACTCACCGTATAAGTGCTGAGGCTTCGAAAGGCATATGAAACTCGAGTACGTAATCCGTGCAGTGTGAAAGGACCCTGTTGTTTTATTTAGAACGTGCATACTTTAGTTGCTGTGGGGAGAGCGGATGTAATTAATTTTATATGTACATGGGATTGCGAACGCTTGCAAATTAAGAGTATGGTTCTGTTACAATATTTGACTTGAAAGATAAAGCTCCATGAACGATATGCTTTTATTAATAGTATTGAACTAATTGCCCGAGTTCAATTTTTTTCAGTAAATTTTACATTCATAAATTTTAATTCAGTGAAGTGATTATTTAATATTAGCAAGTGATAAGATATTAAGTAGATTATACATTGGGGGATATTATCTGCAACTATTAAATGTTCCATTGCCATTTCTCAACATTAAAACGTATCTTACCAAGCTATTCCACAAAAAATAGGAAAGAGGCATTGCGTGAATGCATAAGAGTACCTGTCTTTATACACGTAATACAATTCGAAATGCATTCCGAATTATCGAAGTACCTACAGATATGCTCATGAATCACTGCATGGGCTCACTTGCAGCCACTATACTTAAATTCGTCTGTGACCTATGGATGGAATTAGCCTATAGGATATTAGTACTTCAGAGCTACACAAACAGTGACTTGTGTACATATACTGTACTGTAAATTACACCTTCTTTAATCAATAACAAACACTGAGAAAAAACGAAATAAAACTCAAAACTTGGGATGGAAATCTTGACTAAAGGAAGTTTAATGTCATATAATATTTAATGTATGTGTGTGATATTTGTATGATAATAATTATCACCATAATCCTTGAAAGTTTCACTGGTAGACACGATTCTCGGCTAAAAATGTAAAGGGTCAAGACCACAGTCCATCTGTATGGTCAAGTGCTCATTGATAGACTCCACATATCTTCAAAAATATTATGCAGAGCTCCTCTCGATTTCCTCTAGTTTCGATTTCGATTTCATCTATTTATTTACCGGAACAAGTGATAATAATTTCTTATACGCACATAATTACAATAATTCGAAAGAGTACGTGCAAGATTCAAACACGAATGCGAGACCGAGGTTCAAACTTCTAGTCTAACGTCATAACAACAGTAAGTAATATCACATATTTAAATTTACCACCAAACAGCAGGTATAAATATTATATCACACTGAGACTTACCGCAACATTTATAGCGCAAAAAAGAAAAGAAATGTTTCGCGTAGTTAAATACAATAGAATACACCCACCGGTCATAATAAATAACTCACATACATACATAGAAACGGCAATAATTGCCAGCACATAAAGCATACTAATCCGACACTACCGGCGGCGTTCATTACAAAATGTCACCGTTCAAAGGGAAAATTGATTTACAGCGCTGCATTACGCCATTATATGACGCGAGAACGCTCCGAAATAAAATACTAACAAACATACAACCGGCATCCACGGCTATTATACAGATGCCATGTTGTGAGTGCCAGCCTTGAAACTACACGTCGCACGTATTGTCTAGAGAATAAGGGTTAGTTTAGTTTGGAACCAACTTCGAGAGGCATAGACTGAATATGTGTATGGCCGTCATAAAAGGAATAAAATACGGGGCACAAAGAATAAATGCTCGTAAGCGCTGTAATGTCTGTCAACGTAAAATATTGTGTCCTCCGAGCGGCAGCCAGTTCAAATTGCGGTGCCATTGTCGTTTTAATCATTGTTGGGATAGGGAAGTCTCTGTCTGCGCGATGTCCATGTCAACAAAGTTGTGTGTCATATGAATAATTAATACTTTTATTCGGACAAATTATTTTATATTTCGTTAAGATTTTATTCATTTTGAATTGCTGTTGTGTAAATATATCGACGAATGCTAACTCTATTTGTAGTTCTGTACAAACAGGGTGTTAAGTTATAGAATTATTACACTGGTTAAAATTATGCATTCTATTTTAGAAGGCAGGTGGCAGCTATCCTGGCAGGACTCTTTGTATCGTCCACGAGACTTTCTGGATTATAGTAGTTTATAATTGTATACGACCTCAGTAACCTAAAATAAGTGCGATTTTTTGCTATGGGACTAACGATATCTAGTAACCTTGAGAGAGGTTCTGGTTATATGGAAATATCACCTATTAAAGCTCCCTCGACAACCAAGGCGTATGGAGAATATCCAGGATGTCATATAAACACAATCGTGCCTCAATTTTGGAATACCCAATGATATATTTCCGTAGGTCCCAAGACTTTATTTCTCTCAAAAGAAAGTGCTTGGTTCATCGCTAAGCTAGTACATATATTCTCACGGTCACAAATTTCAAAATATGCGTCGTTGCCCCGTTTGACAGTCAGCAACCGCAACGTTGGGTGAAGGAGAATGGATTGAACCTAGCGACATACAGCTATCAAACCTTTACTTATTGTTATAGATTGCAACCATGCTTGCAGGTAGGTAGAAAATTACCGAGTGACAACTAAAATATTCGCATCTGTTCCAACAATTCACCTGCATTGAAATATTTGTAATTCAGTTAATTTATCATTTCAATTGGCTTTATTCTTTTATCATTCATAAAATAAAACAAACAAAAGATCTCAGTAACAGCTGATTTGTACCAAGCCTTTAAATTCTCCGCCATGCTCATATAGAATACAATGTTAGTTTTATAATTAACGCAATAGCGAATGTCACTTAAAGGTAATGTCATTTAGGTGTTGGTCGTATACATTCAAATGGAAACTCATGTCACTGCATTACATAATGTAGAAACGTAATGGAAATTTTTAATTTTCAATCCTCACTTGTTTACTTCTACACGTACACATTCATTGAAATTTTGGATATTAATTAAGATGTATTTACGATTATAACAATCAGTATAATTATGTACAACACAATATAATATTAATTACAGTATTGAAGACAAGACGCACGGCAAATATCCATCGATTTAGATTACGGTAGATCGTAGCGGCTGAATATATTCAAATTTATTGATATAAAATATATATATATTTAATATGTTTTTTTATTATATTTTTATAATTTAATATCTTGAAGCCGATCGATAGTCATAAGTCAAAAAACAAAAAAATAATTTAGATAGCTACAAATTATATTTATAAAAAATTTTATAAAAATTCAAACATATAATAAAATTCTAACCAAAAACCTATTATTAAGTGCCTTTATAAATGCAGTAGCATCCAAAAAAATTGTTTCAGAATGTTTGTCTGTTTGTCAATGCGTTTGTGCGCGCTTATCTCAGAAACGGCCTAACCGATTTCTTTACAGTCACAAATGTATCATAGTAAGCGTCGCTTGATATTTAAAGTTCGTTTTATTTAAATCTATCCATAAATTAAAAAGTTACAAATTAATACATGTATTTCTAATAAACAGAACGAGAAAAACCCACAAACAAAACAAAACAATGCAGGTGCTTTTTCTAAGCTTAAAATTTGCTAAAGTTTGCTAAATGTTCTTAAATTTAATTCTTAAATTGCCGGAACAGAAGTATAATATATTAATCCTTATTATGCATTAAAATTTTATGGAATTGCATTTTAATGTCTACATTTTTTTCCACATAAAACTACGAAACAGAGGGACTCATATTATAAAAATTGCTATTTTCAAATTCAAATTCAACGTCACTTAATCGTATAGGTATTCTGTAAATACACTTATGAACGTCATTTATTTGCTTCTACCATCGTGTCGAAAAGGTGCTATAACAATGAGGAGAAGAAACGGCGAAAGAATCTCCTCAGCACACCTTTTAAACAACACATGGTAATTACAAAAGTTGAAACCTGTGCGGAACTGGTTTCGACACTATTATTTCCAGACATCCTTTTCATTAATTATTTTGGTTTATAAAATGACAACAACACTTCTGTTAAAGCTAAAAAACAAATTATACAAAAAAAATGTACTACCGCACGCTACAGATTAATTCACGTGTACTTAAGTTAATTTGTCTTCAATTATTTTAAGTATAGATTAATAACTTCAGCACACGTGGAACCACACCACCTACACAGGTATGATGTCATGACATCTTTCAAATAATTCAGTCTCTTTGTTTTTAAACTAAATGGTAATAAATGTCATATGGTTTGCTGAGAAATAAATTACTTTAATTGCACTGTGGTATGAATGTATTATTATGCTTTTGTTCAGAAATTAAGTGTAGTGAATCAATTCGAAATGCATTAATGAATTTTATTTGTTATATTACTTCGATCTGTTTTGTGGAGAAAACTATTGTTCGTTTCTGAAGTAAAAATTAAATAAAATTACATTGACATTGTTGTTCTTTTGTTTATGAAAAAGTAAGTGGCTTTTACGAATAAGTGAAACGTATATAATATATATTATAAAACCAGTAAACCTGCCGCCGCTTTCGCAAACATGATGCTGAGATTCATAAAAGGTAACCGTGCTCAAAATAATTGGTACTCACTATTATCAGGTGTTTTATAAATTCTCATGTAGATACACCTTATTTCCAACCTTTTCCTGTGAATCACTTTATATATTGTTAAAACTAAATAATGAAAAATGGACGCGTTCAGACAGGCAAACAAAACCATTTTTTTTGTACAATGTAGTGGTATATAAAAAATTATAGTCTAAATGACTCCATCCATCCTCAAACGGTACTCGTACACGATGGACGATATTTACCGTCCTTCAGCGTCCTCCTTAAGCATCTCCGTCGAGTTCCTGGCACAGATACAAACGCTGGAACCGCTTTCTATACTGGATTTCTAACATAGCAAACAAAACAAGTAATGTTGTTACACGTTTGATTTTAAAAGAAGAGTGGCACCTACACGGGCATGAAAAATTCTACCACGCACGAGACGAGCATGATGGTTCGCTTAACCTCAAGGATGAGTTGGGCTGACCAAAGATATTACAAGGGAGTATTTCGGTATTTCTGTGGTGGTGTCCCTTCCACCACAATCTTTTTGCCCCATTCCCAGCCCCATTCTTCAATACACGAAACAACCTCAATTGATATTAAAGTATTTAATTGCAGTTATTGTCGACTGTTCGAACATACGTCGGTTAGTCTGAGGTAATTAAACAATCAATGGTTTTCTGTGGTGTAAGTAAAGAACTCCTGGCGGGGCTAAAACAGTTTGCTATTCAGATTACGATAACAATTTATAAGACAATTTGCATCATAATTTACATACGTTAATACATAAAATACGTTAAGTACATCATAATTTTATTTTGAGTACGCCGAACATTAATTTAATTAAATAATACTTAAGTGACTATTCCCAGTTTCGTATCATAGATACCCAAATCGTGGGGAACGTGCAAATAAACGTGGACTTAAATTTTTTTAAGAACAATCCATTGCGGTCTTCAACAAATATTTGTCTGTAGCATAGAGATTTTCCCCAACTTATTACAATGAAGCCAGGATTTAAACCAACTTGACTTCAGGATCGTAGAAAATGTAGTCACTGATAAACGGTCGGAAAACTGTGCTGCTCAGTTGCAAATCAGGCAGCCGATGTGCTCGTTTGTCGGTTATTGACATAAAAAATAATGAAATATAATGTAAACTAATAAATGTGAAGCGTGTTCAAAGCGTGAAAATTGAGTTATATCTTTTGTAGAAAATGTTATGTCTATGATGACAGCGTAAAATAATCTGCGTTTTCCCCTCCACTATCATCGCCGATTTTCCCTATACTCGTTCCGGCAACCTTATACCTTCGCTATATTCACAAAAGGAATTATTTGTACGATATCCACTGACTGATTTCTTAAGCCCTCTTCCGACTGCGCACGTAAACACAGTTCAAGAAATCGTTCACAACTCACACCACACCACCACCTTGTACACTCTCTTCGGTATGTCGCATGTCATTAAGTTTCCCCTTTGTTTCGATATCAATCAACCGTCATTATTGGATATTAGCACAGTAATTAAACTGTCGTGATATATCATTTTAAACAATATGTTTTGTTTCCCATACAAATCACAAGGTTCTGATGCAATTGTGGTTGCCATTTTAATTCTCTCTATAAATTTTTAATGCCTTTAAGTGTAATAAAAACGGAAAGTATGACCGTTTTATGTTTTTTTTTTAATTTAACGGATGTTTATTTTGTAGTTCGTTGTTATTGTTATTGGTTTTTCGTTTTTTATTTATTTTGATAAAAAAAATATGAAATTAATAAAATATTAATACTATAAAAAACTCGTAACTGGGGAACCCAGGACACACGACCCTCGTTTAACAGCTCAGGGAATAGATCTGTATTAAAGTAAAGTACTATGCGAAAGGTACTACAATTTACGTCACATAAGATTTTTTAAGCTATTTGTATAAAATTGTTGCTAATAATAAAACTGGAACGAATATTATAAAAGGCTTTATTTTTTATATAGAGAAAAGTAATATTATTTACTACTAAAGAAAAACACTTTGTCACTATATATTTGTCACAAAAATAAAAATATTAAATTTACTCTTTAATTTACACGTAAATACAAACTCCAGTTAAAAAAAATCAACACAACCCCTTACACCGGGATTACCATTGTGACAAACCTAAAACTTCACCAACATACAACAATGTATATCAACAAAGCCCCACACAGCAAAATCCAGTCTTACAACAATAGCATCCACGAAACACCGATTAAATGATTAATATCTGTGAATTCAATCACGCATTGGACAATTCGTGCGTCCTGTTGAAGCCGTGTGGTCTGTCAACCCTGACAGCTGTCAAACTGGATAATAAAATAAGACCGAATCAAAAGCCATTCAGACCGAAGCGTGCAGAGTGGTACATGTTAATATTATGTAATCTATATTAGTAAGCGATTACTCCATATGTGCGATTGAGAATAGTTGGCCCAATGGTTTGAAATTAGGTTAACTACAGACGAGACTCGAGTTCAAATACTACACTGCAGTTTATTGAACAACAAGTAAATATTGCATGTTAATAGATGGTAAAAAAGTGATGTGAACAGTGGTAGCTTAATGGTATGACTATCGCTTTCCCGCACGGGCGATACATCTTCGAATCCTCTTACGCCTTTAATTATTCAAATTAAGAGCATATATTACAAATTAATTATTAGTTGCTTTTGTGAAGAAAAACGTCATGATGAAACTTGCGTGGCTAAAAGTTCTATAAAGCTGTCAAGGGTACATAAGATTTGCCAATCTGCCCTTAGCCAGCGTGACGGACTATGGTGTTACCCTCATCGATAAATAAGAGCCGTGTTCAGTGGGTACAGTAGGTCAATTATGTGTTGTAGAAATAACCGCACACTCAAGTTCTTAAACGCGTGACTGCGCCTATGTTGTCGTGAATTTCAAGTTAAAATCTCCAAGCATTACGAAGTCTTACGTCCTCATAATTCCATTACTGATTCCCAACATAACCGTTGAGTCGAGAGCAAAACATTTACGACATCAAATTACGACCATAACGGCGGGGGCAGCTTTGACGTATTAGAGTTCAGGTAGAAGACATGACAAAGAAACTCGATCGACGTAACCCTTCAACGGAGTGTGAAGACTCGTTTAAATTGAGACTTGTTCACAACGAGAAGCGAGTCAGTTTTGTATCAAAACATTTATAGAGTCTGTTGTGTTATTTTCAAAAGATTGCTATTATACATTTTGTAATGATTAATGGTTGTCAATGAGTCTTCTGAAAAATTAAATTAATTCCACTTCTATTGTAATAATATACATTCATACATATCATTTTTTTACCTTTTGCACAGTTCGTTTGAGCGATCATTAATGGTTACATCGCCATTTAAAAACTGTTCACACCAAAACACCATTTGTTAAAATCACATAATACCATTTGGTACGTTTTCCTTTCTGTTTTAGTAAAAGAAACTATCTTTTGTCACAACAAATCCGTTAATTTTTGCATACTTTTAAATGTTGACGAATTCCGATTTAGAACAAAAGTCAACAATCAAATTTCCTAATTTTTTAGCCTCTAACTAGAAGCCATCAGGTGAACCATCAGCACGTATGTAAACTAAAAAAAAATAGTTTCCGCTTCCTATCATTCGGACTAGTCTCAACAGACCCTTACAAAAGTGTAGTAAGAGGGAGCATACCCTTCAACGGAGTGTGGGTAATGCATTATTCATCCTGGATAATATGTTAATTTACTTCACCTTATGTTTATGCTAATCATAATTGGTTATTTCGATCCACAGATTACTTTACGTCGCATCAATCTTTTCTCATTGTCTGTGTTGTAACTTCTCCGTGGCTTAACTTTTGTGTTATAATTAAATGAAGAACTTTACATCTGTCATTCTATTCGGTAATAATACTTAAACATAATATTGATGGTAAATGTAAATTTATTCTTACTACACTACTACTTGGATATTGGTTAATTTTTGGAAGATGTGTTTAATTTGATTGATTTTATTTAGATTTAATATTGACTCTTAGTTAAGAATATTTCACATGTAAAAGCGAACCCTTGACGCGTTTGGTAATAAACCTGTTTGTAAACTCGGAGTTACTGGGATCGATACTAGGCTGAGGCAGATATTTATGTAACAGATACTAGTGCATTCATTCAGGAATCCTGGAACTCTAAATAAATCTTATGTGTTAATAATACTATATCTTAATAACATAAAACTCTATCAGAATGGAGCTTTCAAAACTTCTTTACGTTGTCCAACAGTTTATATGAACAGTTTAAAAAATAAAGAGATTCAAATTAAAAAATTGTCTAAGAGATACTATTATTTATTATAAACGTAATTTTTCTCGAAATAAACTAATGGTACATTCCTAGTATATTATAAACTTTTTTTTACTATGACAAACACTGCTTCAAGATATAAGAACTAACTCCTAGAATAGACGTTTAGAAATACCTGGTTTATGTTATAAATTTCATGTATTTATAGATTTAAAAAATCAAAAAAACTATTGGCCGATATGAAATAAATAAAGTCAACATGTAATGTAAACTGTACATCAAACAGGCCAGAACACATTAGTTATTACTCAATTTTTAATACCATGACCGTTAAATCTATATCTAACAGGAATTATCTCTATCAATCCTCAATTTATAATTCACAACTGAATTTCCTTAATGGGGCGATTTATAACATGTAAATACACCGCTTAGAATGAATGTGAGAAGAACATAATTCGTGTTGAATATTATTCAACGGTGAATATTTAAACATGAATGGCATAAATGATCTTTCAATGTTGCATCTGTTGAATCATAATAAATTATGTAGCACGTAAATAATCGGTACTTTCAATTATTCATTGTATAAAAATTTTGGTTGAAAACTTCCAAAGCAATTGTACCTACCTACTGTTAGGTATGTACATACATATGTGCTAATATTGAACAAACGGACAATTTAAGATATTCCACGTGATTATACGTTGTTTTCTATATTTTATTATATACTTCATTTTATTACAATTAATATGGCGTAATATGTATCTAAGTGAAAATTTGTAACGAATCTCGTTTCATAGTAATACTTTAGTTCACTTCCCGAATAACAGATGGCGTTAGAATCCACGTTCGTCCATTTTATATTAGGCTAAATAGACGTGCCATTATATCTATGTCAAAGTCGTGTCAGCTTATCAAGATAGTTTAATTTAATAGCCTTTACGATTTATTACCGCGAAACAAACTCGATAATAAATTACGAATTAATATTTCATGTTATATTGCCATGTTTATAGGCAATATTTTTACGACGTTACGATGGGAAACATGCCATGAAAGACATGATATAGTTAAATATGATAATTGTATCATACAATATTATTAATAACATAAGACTATTGACATATTCAAAAATACTGAACATCATCAGGTTTTCATGACACTGCTTGATTTTAAGGATAGATGTTACAATCATAATGATTAAGACTAAAATGTACTGTGTCTGTTAGCGTAGATATATGTAACTATAATTTTTTTTATATAAAAAATAGGAAAAATGTTATTTCAGTATCGCCACCGTAACATGAAAAGAAATTTCAAAAACTGCTACCAAATCATCCTTGATACTTACTTTATATTCAGCCGTAAATTTGAAAACAAAATACTTATGTTTTGTGTCAATATTTTAAAACATAATTGTGTCATGTGTATAATACTAGCACATTACACTTATCAAAGGTGTACTTCATACATATTCATTTCTTAGTAATTGGAAATAATTACGGTGTATTGGTAATTAATTCTTTCCCACTTATAATTATATTCAATAAACACCTGCTCCCATGGAATTACTTTACTGTATTTATAATGATGTTTTTTTACAGAAATTATGTTGTACGAAGTAATTTTTTTTCTAATTAACTTTTAAGTATATTTTAAACATTTGAAATATACCTTTAATATTGATGAAATTTCTATAAATAATTCTTTGTAGACAGCGTTATATTACTTTAAAAATAGTTAAATGAAGCTTTTATTAAATAAATATAAGTTAAATCAAAGTTAGAATTTTTACTGTACAAATTAATAAAAAATATTTTTTAAATCGATCTTTTCTATAACTTTATATTATTTCAGATTCATGTACTTTACCATCACATTAAATTATGTTTTGTCTATTTTTCATTTAAATTTCTTAATATTAATTAAATACGTTTTTTATTTTGTAAACTAAAAATAATATATGAATATGTTGTATCCATCCAGATAACGGTTCAACAAAAATATGAACGCTTAACACGCAGTTGTAGTAAACATAATTTGGAGTCATCAGAGCATTATTAAAGGAGCACCGAAGCGTAAAAACTTAAAAAATAAAACATAACTGAAATGACGCAAAGAAAATAGAGTTGTTATTCGAACAACGTTTCAAAAAATCAATTACCAAACTCGAGATTTACAAGCGCGGACTCTGTTCGAAACTACTCTATCACCTGTCTTGCTGCCTTTTCGTGCGACCAATTATGCTTTTGACAGTTGAATTTTCGACATGACATGGGCCTAATCAAAATAGCATTTATTAAAAAAGCAATATTAACAGGGCAGACAACTCACGGTTTTTATTAATGATGCCTGCTCGCGTGTAGTGCGTTATCTTTTTGTTTTTCAATGAAGTAAAATTATTATGTTTTATGTAAAAGTAAGGAACTTGTTTTACGATGCTCTGATAGCTAGTGAAGGCGAGAAAATTAGCGGAATAAATAATGATAAACCTGTCGATAGTCATTAAAGTTTTGCTGATATCTGTTTAAAGTAATGAATGTCAATTCTACCTCAATTAATACTAACCAACAAACTTGTGAATTAATTAAAAAATTTACATTATAAAATATTAAGTAGTCAGTGTTTTTATGAACATCTACTAGGCTATTAAGATTCAGAGGAATGCCTTAACTCTCTCTTAAATTTACATATTTTACGGCAGTTTCCAAAAACTATCGCTCATATGATTGCTATGAAACAAGATGGTTGGTGGGCGGTAGTCGACCGTTCGCGTGATTGCCGTCTTGTTTTATCACGCCAACTCTCAGTTGATTGACGTCTGTAATGTGTGCGTTAGTGGTACATTAATCAATCATTCTACTCAGTTTATTACCGCCCGTTCCGTAGTTGGAAAGCGGTTCTGTGTTGATGGCGTATAATTCATTTTTATGTTTGCGTTTAAAGCGCTTTCTATTAGATTTATTGTTAGCGATAAATCTGCTTTGCGACCTGATTATGTATTTCTAGTTTTAGATTAGACTGGACCGATAGGATTTATTGGCTTGGACAATGTTAGTGATAAAATATAGTGTGTTAATTTGTAATAAGGCGTGTTCATACCTCAACATAAAAATAGAATTGAATTGTTATAAATTGTTGTTTTTTGATGAAAAAAAAAACGTGTATATTTTTTCAATTCAGTGAAAAAAAAATACTGTTATAATTTGCATGTAGATTTTATATTTGAAATATTCCATTTAATATTAAACATAGATTGTTATTTACACAAACATTTGGCTGTACAAAGTCTCCAAGACACCTACAGACAACCGCGTAGATACAAATTCCATTAACAGTTCCACATACTTATAAATACTTATTATAAGATTGCACTAATCACTAAATTTGTCACGGCGATCATGCCTCAATGAATTAGTCTATCGATATCACAGAATAAAATTGGACAGTACAACATTAAATAAATCAGTTTGTTTATAAACACTACACAAATTTACTGATGCACTGCAGCCGCGCCAAGCCTCTGTCCGTACATTGCGTAAGGCGAGTAGAAAGGACCCAGAGCAGGGTTGAAGGCACCGTAAGGGGAGGTGCCTAGACTTGCCGGAAGACCGCTCTTCGCATACGGATGGTACCGGCTCGCCGACAGCGGGCTCAGCGGTGCTGTCGGGTAAGCGCCACGCAAGCCGGCCGTGGTAAATAAGGGGTTCAATGGGTTCAATAGAGATGATTGCGTAGATGTAGCTGAAACTGGAGTTGTACCGTCCGTGGTGTGGCTCCTCAAGTGCTGGAGAAGTTCTTCAGAATTACCGAACCTCTTTCCACAGTAAGATTCACCAACAATCCAATTGCACACGTACGGGCGGCTGAGTTGTTGGTATGGAAGAGCACCAGCAGCGCCCTGCTGCGATAGCGCCATTGCCATCGCCAGGTTATATTTTTGGTGTTCACACTGAGTGCAACCAGCTGGGCAAGCTCCGTTGCTCATTAGCAAGTGGTGGTTGTTCACTGAAAATTGGCAACCCGTGCAATACGGATCTTTGCAAACAGGTACTAGTGTTTCTCCGCCTGCCGGAGTTTTGACTCGTGCATATCCAAGGTATGGGTTCGGTGAAGAACCCGGAAACCCAGCGGCAGCTGCCAGCATGGCCGCATGGTGAGCACTAAATGGGGCGCCTGCATATGGCGGTCTAAATGCAGGATTAGCATGTTGCTCCATGCCAGGAGGGCAGCACAATCCAGCGAGCGGATTGAATCCAGGCAATCCCGGTAAATTCTTAAACGCACCGAGATGATCTTTGCCATGTCCAAGAACTTCTAATCCGGAGCGGATTATCGGGCTTGTGCCGGATGAGCCTGCAGGAGATTGTTTTTGTTCACTAGACGGGCTATGCTTTCCATTTTCAGTTGTAGGTGGCGTCGACTTACGTCCAGGTGTGCTCTTTCCCGACTTCTTTTCATCAGAACTGTCCGAACTAGCTTTGGATGATGGACGAGTGTCTTCGGTTTTCTTTGTAACAACGTTAGTTTCGTACGGTTTAAACGCTAAATGCTTATTTTCCGGTGTAGAACGCGGTTTGTCTTTAATCACGGTTGGAGAAGAACGACTAATCGAATCACTATTAACACTGTTCACTGATTTCTTTTTGTCAAGCGGTGGCAGAAGTGGCTTGGAGGGTGTTGTATCCGCGCCGATCTGGCTACATGTTTGTGCCAAAAGAGCGAGTGGACTTTTCTTGGAATCCAACTGTAACAAAGAAAAAATAATATTAATAATTTGAAAGAAAAACGGAATATATTTTTTATAAACGATATATTAATAATTAAAGGTTTATAAAAAAACAAATAAAATACTTACGGAAGATGGAAGAGGTGTTAAATAATCAGGTTGAAGATATTGATTAGGATTTGCCATCATTCCTCCGTCTTCAAGCACCACCATTTGGAGGTAAACTTTTACGATCACTTGTAAACTTCACTGCGGTCACTGTCTGCTCTGTCACACAACTACTCTATGGAACGCGGGTCAAGGCGAGCGAAAGCGTGCGTTCGTGGCGGCGACCGAGACGACTGTGAGCGACGAGACCCCACCAGCGCTCGAAGTGTCGCCTCTCCACCGCGTACCCCGCAGGAGCGAGATGGCTATATCCCAAGTCTTTGTTAGAGCGGTCCCGCTGTATATCTCCGCTGCAGCGCTCGCCCATAAAAAATAAAGCGGAAACGACACATAGAGCTGCATTGCGGTAGGGGAAAAAGGAAAGGCGGCATGGCCGGCAGCCGGGTGCGGATTGAGACGTGCGATGGCGTTGGTGGCTCGCCACCCATGACGGCGACGCTTTGAACCGCCGCGAGTTACCTGCCGCTACACTCAGAAGCTTTTTTGTACCGCGCCACTTTTATTACGCTTTCGACGACGCTCCTCTCGGCGCTTTTCTGCTGACACATTCGAGACTACTTACTCTTTTACAGCCGCCTTTGTTCCGCGATGCGCTCGGTTCAAAGGGGAAAATTGATCCGTTCTGCGTTTCCACGTAACCGTTTGATGTGTCAACGCTCCGAGTCGAGATCGTAAAGCGATCGCCGCGGTCGTATTTCACTCGATCGACAACACAAAGTCCATAACGTTAATGTTAATCCGACACTAAAACCTGTCAAACACGGCTCGGGTCGGACGGGCCCTCCGTAGCGATCAAATTAAATATGTCAATTTGGGGACCCATATCAACAGCTGCGAACGACGTCGGCCCCTTTAGAAATATTGCTTATTGTGTCCAAACAAAGATACTAAGTATAACGTATGGGCGGACGACAGAGGTCGTAAATAACGCGGCGGGTCGTAATATATTTGACAGTACGCGGACACGCGAAACAAAAAACATGTTTATTGCAATACGGGGGTCTCGTGGGCCCGCGCGTTTCGTTCTATAAATTAGGCGGTGTTCTAGTGTTTGTTTAGGAGCGAATAGGCGCCTCGGATACCAGCTCTATTTTGCGACTAAATCACGCTGTACGTGATCCGAATGCGATGTTATCACTTGCTGGTGACTGAATTGAAATGTTAGCGGTTTGCGAATTCAATTCGGTTATTTAAATAGCTGCGTTGTGTTGACATCTGTCAAACATTCATCCGTGCTCGGGATTCTTTGTAACTGGCTTGCAAAGCTGTTCAAATGAAATACCTACATGTCTTTATGTGAAATAATTTTAGATAAACGTCGAGTCTGTAACCAATGGTAGTGCATATGACTAAAAGGGTGCTAAAAGGGTATCGGGTTCGATTCCCGGGTTAGCAAATTTTTTGTGATATCGAGATAAGCGTTTGTTTTCGGTTCTAATAGTGCATACGACGTGCAACACAGGAAGTTCCAATATCACCTGTATTGTATGAGGGTGTATAACAAAAGGCAAATCCCAAAACATTATCATAACCTATAAAAGCTCCATTACTGATAATGATTCTCCTTTGGTAATAAGAAAGGCTTAGTCTGGGTCGATAAGACTTCACGAACCTCCCAGAGCATCACACAAGACTCTCATATAAATAACTTATTCTTTTTTTAAATTTTCCATTACACAGAAAACAAGTTAATGCTTGACAACTCTAAGATTGGACGTAAAAGAGCCTATTCACTCTTCTCTTGAAGACTCCCACATCATCAGTAGGCAGTTCAAGTAAGGACACGGATAATCTATCCATTGCTTGAGTTACGAAAAATTCTGAGTTATTTATGCCTTTTCCAGCGTCTTTAGGAAGTCTTTAGTCTAACAAGGAACGTTTTGTGGGATGGTTTCTATGCGTTTCTTCACTCAATGTTAAAAAATGTTTTTGAAACGGTAGTAGAAGCAAAAAATAACGTGAATAAGCGTATTTACAGAATACCTAAATGATTAAATGAGTTCGAATTTAAACCCGGGTCCCATCGACAGCCTCTAGATACGTGGCATTGCTCTATATAACGAATACAAACAAAAGTAAATACTTTAACTTTAACATTTCACGCGTATTTAATACACATACTACATTGTAACATTTATGTGTTAATTTAATTTTTAAGGTAAACATATAATATTCTGTTCTTGTATTATCCGTTTATATTTTTATTACCATGTCTTTTTTTATTACCTCGCTTTCTTGTATTTCTGTCCTGGTGGATTTTTGTAATGGATTATAAACTAACTTCCCGATGGGCTACACACTTGAAATTTGGACAATAGCTCAGAAGTGGATGACAATCAATGAAAATCTGAAAAAAGAATAAAAATTTAATACCTTTTAGTCTGTTATAACAACATAGTACATTAAAAATTTTTTTATTCATAACTCATTTGTGTTTGTGTTTACTCGAATAAAAGTAGAGGATAAAATGCTCAGATATACAACACTATAATGTATTTTCTTCGTAGTTCTATTTAATGGTACTTGGAAGAATACAAAGTGTATGGGATTTGAATCTCAGATAATCCGGATAAAGAAAAACTAAACAAGTTCCATATAACTAGAATACAGTGAAAGCATGTTTTTGTGTACTTGGGTACTGTACGTATTATCCCTTAAGAATGTATCAAAAAGCACGGATAACTTCAATTCTTCGCGATAGTTTCCATTGTAATTAAAAACAGCTGTTTAAATCTTAATTTTTTAACAATATTTTAAGTCAAACTTCAAAAAACAAAGTCAGTAGATGATTTTGTTGTTTGAAGTAATAGGAGCAATTCGCATAAACTTAAAACTGCTGTTATATTGTTTTATAAACTTGACAAATGTAATTTATAAAATTTTCGTATTTTATAAATGTATTTAATGTTAACGATATTTTTGAATCATATAAATTCAATGAATATTTTTACTTATATGTCTGTATCTATACTAATATAATAAAGGGCGCGTGTAAATTTTGTTAGTTTGTGTGTACGCGGAAGGTTATATCTGGACCCACGGCACCTGTTTGAAAAATTCTTTTACCATCTGACCGGTACACTGTTGGTTTGCATAAATTATCAGAAATATAAACATTGTATGAAACCTACAGTACAGTTTCGACAGTAACTAGTACTTCGATCTATAAATCTATAGATGATTCATAACAAAATTTTGAGCAATATAAAAATGTTTTTTAACTACAATTTGACTACAGCCATTAATTATTGTAGGTGCTTAATACGAATACTATTAATACGAATTTTTGCACTCACAATTTTGCCTGGTAATTACCTTACAATTTTTGATATAAAATAACCGAATGTTTGTGGCTTACTTCGTTATTTCCTCAGAAACCCCTTCCCTTCCCTTTAAACATAATTAAATAATTAAGTCACACAAAATAATGTTACCCGAGAAAAGATATTAATTTATTACATAATCGCCTGCCCCGGGAATCGAACTCGTGGCTCGTCGTCCGTCAGACAGGACCACTATCAACGAGGCTAAAACATCGACATCAATAAATAATATTGTACAATATTAAGCCATGCAAAGTAATTTGCACCCCGGAGGCAAACACTGAGCAGTCTCCAATATCTACTGTATCTAAAATCTCAGGTGAAAACGGACCCAAACTTACAGTATAATCTGTTGATAGCGATTAACTATGAGTTATCTAAATGGATTTATGGTCATCGCTATCAACTATCAGTGGATTAGATCAGGGTTTTCGAAATTATTGCTTTAGGAAACAAGATTGGAAGGATTTATCTATCGTAAAGTATAAACGAATATTGCGGGCATTGCGCAATATAGCAATAGAAATGGAAAAAGCTAAAGATATATATACATACATACATGTAACAAAAGATCATGGAAGGAGATGCAAGGGTTCTTGTCCGTCCACGAGTCTAAGACAACCTCACTGGAAGGAGACGAAAGAAACTTCATACATCCATGAGTCCAAATCAACCTCTTCTGACGGTGGTGTACACAGAACAAAGGCCGTGGCAATGGGCCTTTTTGTTGGAAGACGTTTCTCCATCACCTAAAGAAGGCACCTATATTTTTAACTTGTTTTATGTTGAAATGGTTGGAGAACCACTTGACAATTGTTCTTACCCCGTTGCAAAGTTGGAGAACTACTTAACAATCGGTACAATCAGTTGCAAAGTTAAAGAACAATTGGTTTTACTTTAGCAAACCGCGCATCATCGAATATCCTGGTGAGACGGATCAGGTAGCCCTCGGAATGGATCTAGAACCTTTGCTTCGTTTCTCGATCGACAGAACACCACAAACAAGTAACGCTAGGACTTTTGGATAGATGAAACCGTCACGTATCAGGTAGTCATAAAATCTCATCATCGCCCAACACGCGTGACTAAATCTAACAGGTTTAAAGACCCGCAACCAATTACACGGCGATATTGTTGGTTATTCGTGTATAACTAACCACAATTATTGAAGAGATGGGATTTGACAAAAACTTCACAAAGGACGCCGACGATCGCTCGGGCGGAAACTTGTAAACGAATTTGTTACGAGTTTTTGTTCGGTTGTGTGTAAATTTTGTAACATTTTTTCTTGTCGAGTGATTGAATAATAAAAGTAAACGCTGTTTAAAAACATACTTCACCATGGAGCATCGTCGTCTGAAACTATGTCATTAGTGATTAACAACCACATTTTTTTTATTTAACTAAATTGACCAATAAAAACCTTAGCTATAGCGCTTCATTTTTTAACATATCAATCGGTAAGGATGCATACCATTGTCTTTAGAAAACGTGTTCCAGATCATGTGTCAAATTATATTTCGTCACAAAATCTGACATTTCGCGATCTCATAATTTCTTCGACGTAGACTGCTGCTAACGTTTCAACGCAAATCACTAAATTGATTGTCAACAAGGACAGTGTGCTGTACGGTTTCATTCTCGAAAAACGAAAGCTGTAGCTACAAGCCTATTTACAAATTACTTTTATTACAAACACCTAATCTCCCATTTATGATGAGTTCCTCCTTACATCACTGGTTCCTGACTGGCTCATAAAGTGAAGACTCAAGACAGACCGTCGTTGTACGAAGCGGATGCGGCGAGATCAAAGGCACCAGAGCGCCGACACCGCGTTACTGTTTACAGAACTAAAACCGACAATCACTGAAGTAGGGTTGCTACAATTCTAAGGACTCTAATCAAGCGAAATGTACTGATTTCAAAGTTTTGGAATGAATACAGATAGAATAGTTTCGAGTAATTGTACTTATGTACCTAGACTGTATAGTCAAAAAAAAATACAATTCGTGATGAGGTATGTATTTTTATTGTTTAATACGAATATATGTAAGAGGATATACCGAATATATTTCGATATTTCGATCCAATCGCATGGATTATCGACTTGATCAAATCCATTTGCCATATAACTGGATCCCAAGATAGTTATAACAATAGCAAATACACAGGTATTTAATTCAAAGTAATATTACTTGTTAATATACGTTAAACAAATCAAAGGATCATCTGGTAAGCGGTCATTGCCACTCTTCGACATGCTGATGTCACTTGGGATATTTCCAATATTTGGGGATTGTTCCCGATAAGCAAGCAATGAACAAATTGGCTTTGAAACTGCTTCGAGAGCTACATTATGATGAGTTATAATGGTGAGTAATAATCGTTTCTTTATTTGAAATTGGTCTTAAAACTACTTACGCAACTCTACCCATATACGATCTAAAGTTTCAATAAGTCTAAAAGTTACTACAATCAATTTCGCTTTATTCCTAATCTTAATACTGTGAATATGACTGTTCTTAAGAAAGTATTATGATAACGGATTACAATAATATTTTTCTAAAATATACATTAATTATACAGTTATTATAACCGTTCGAGCTCAACTTGTGCTTCTAAAACATTCGTAATTGGAATGTCAGTTGATTCAAATTTCGAACAGAGACGAATCAATGAGACGAGACTCGTAACTTCGAAATATTCTGCGAATTTTCTTTCGTCTTCGGTTTTTTGACAACCCTATCTGTGGTAGTGTGAACCCGCGATAAATATGTTTTGGATTGACTCCGACTTCACAATAACTTGTTCGAGTGACGACACTCCGAGGACATACTACACCAAGTGAGAGATCTATCCTACTGATTGATATATTCTACCCATTAACGGACCGCTCCAAGGCGTTGATATCTCCTTACAATTGAATTGAGTACCGTACTCTACCACCTTGTTCCAACGTGATATAGGGTTTAGTTGACAGACTTCAGAAATTCTTATAATTATACCTCGTCACGTGTCGGTCCTGTTGTATTATTATACAACAGGAACCAACCGTAGCCTTACCACCTAGCAGTTATATATATTATATATATATATTATACCCATCATAATCATAATTAAATTGAAACATAATCATAAAAATTGATACAATAAATAGTATGCATTAAGGGATTGTACTCAATGTTTTATTTAAGGTAAAATAAGCTACCCGCCCCAACATCGCAATTAAGTAGCACAAAAATATTAAGGAAGTATTTTATAACACGTCTCCGTCTCCAGTGGTTTAGGCTGTGCGTTGTGAGTCAGTCAGTCAGTTCGTCGAGAAGGTAAATATCCAGCTGAATCTTTCGATTGACAAAGTGTAAGTTACATTTTTTATAAGATTTTCATACAAAAAAACATCTAAATTTCTGATTTTTTCCGATGGAATATCCAAAAATGTTTCTTCATACAAACCTGACAATTACGATAACATCAACAAAAGCGAAAGCGATCGAGCCGTTGTCGGGGGATGATCAAAGTACAAGGGGATAATACATGCGGCAATTAATCTTTATTTATATATATAAAGATGAAATTACAAGTATGATGTTTAATTTTATAGATTATAATAAAAATAAAGATAAAACAGTGTTTCAGTTAAGTACTGTTATGTAAGTGTGAATATAATTGTTAAATTAACCAAAATGCATCAAACTTACTGACAATGCAGCAAACTGGCTGACTGGCTTGAAGTATATTACTCTTGTCGATTTTATCATGATTCATCTGAAAATAAAAATTGATATAACGAATGAAAACTTATTACTTAATTACTTAAAATAGTCAGATGTAGAATATGTACAGTACAGTACATGTATACAGCATATACAGTATGTACAGTACAATATGTAACTTCGTATTGGAAATAATATATTCTTACCAATTCTAAAAACACCGGTTAGGTCCTAAACGAAGTTTTTGAATAGGTTGAATATATAATTTATATATTTAAATTACACGTTAAAATATATTCGCGTAATATATATTTTTGCAATATGTATTTAAAACTTAATAATATATATTTTAAACTTAGGTAGGTAAGCCGGTATTTATATATTTATTTTTTTCTCAATATTGGGTTCGTACTTTTGGATATAACCAGATAAGGATAAGCAATAAGAATTTATTAATTCTACTTATTATATGTCCTTTTAACTGTTAATTCCTTCTTTCTTTGGATGTGCGAAACTCTAAAAATAATAATATTTGTATGTTAAACACCGTCGAAACAGATTTCGACCAACAACAAATGTTCGTATAATAAACTCACCCGACCTCTAGGATCATAAAAACCCCCGTTCATCCCCTAATTGTAATATTTACGAGCAATAAAACCTTATCTACGCATTCCGTACTCAAACAAAAGTTAAGGAAAGAAATAAAATCTTTGATAGCATTGTTATCAGCTTTTAACCACCTTTCGGCCTTTTAAGTATATTGTCGACGTCTTATCTACACTCAATACATATTCTAAAATCCCAGAAAAACCCAATACCAAAGGAATCATGATAACTTTTTTGAACTAGGTATATTATCATCTATTTCGGTGTCAGTAGAGAGTTTATATAGTGCAACGAAGAAATATAATATTATTATAATTATACTATTAGGTTTTCCTTGAGAATGAGCGTTGTCACATTGTAGTATTTGATTATGTTTCACTAAAAAATATAACGTTATCTTTACCTACCAAATCTTCTCTCCAGCACCCAGTGTTGAGAATACCATCGGGCATAAAGTTCGCCCTTGGCTTCCCTAATTTTAAGCTATTTACAAATTAATTATCCCTTGCTTCGGTGAAGGAAAATAACGCGAGGAAACCTGCACACCTGAGAGTTCTTCATAATGTTCTCAAAAGTACATGAAGTCAGGTAAGCCCGCATTTCGCCAGCGTGGCGGCCTATGCACTGAACTCATTTTAAGACGAGTTATACTAGTTATGAGGTGAGAATTATCTGTAACTAAGTCACTGATGAATTCTCTTTAAGTACTGACAAGAGAAGTATCATTCTGTATTATTGACTGCAGAACTAAAGACCAATATTATATTAAAACAATAAGTTTCGCGGATGAAACGACAGGTTCATTTAAGAAACCTGTTTAAACACACTAATTTGGAATAGCTAAGGTTTCACCAACATAACTGCACAAGTGAAATTTTAGAAAGTTGCTCAAAAGCCAATTTATTCCCTGAAGGAATTAGTATTAGAGGATTTAATAATGTGAAGTACTGTTAGGTGCTATCCATAAATCACGTCACAAGTTAAGGAGGGGGGAGGTGATCACGAAATGTGACGTCGTGCGACAATGGGGGGCGTGCCGCAACCTTAGTGATGTCGCGTGTGTAAATTTAATCATCTTAAAACTCTAAAATAACACTCTAACGCAAAACTAATGAATTTGAAGCACCTGATAAAAAAAACATGAATAACTTTTCTGAAGTTAATTTGATTTGTTATATAGAAGTTTAAATAGAAATACATATAATAATTTTGAAAATATTGTTTTCTTTAATATTTTTGTGAAAACCACTCTAAAGGGCAATAAATGTGACATCACACCAGGGGGTCACTTAAACATCAGACCAGGACGCGGAGGGCTCAAAAACTAATGAAATTGATATGACCTTATTTATTATTTATGGCCCATAAACTCTGAGAAATCTTATTCGACAAACTGATTTGGCATATAACACAACATATTTAGCAAAATTTAAATTAATTTTGTAACAACGTAGCTCAATAGAATTTTATCGATATGTCTAGACTGGAGGAACAGATATCTAAGCCGAATTATTATTGCTTTACTGAAGCTATCAATTAAAATGATAATAAAATTCATAATAAAATGATAATAGTGTAATATATCGAGATTGTAAAAACATCTTAGGAAAGAAAAATACTGTTTGAATCGCTCAATGTTGTCCAGTTACTTTGTGGATAAATGTACAATATATAAGTCCAATATACATAAACCGCTAATTATAATGTAATTGTATATATTTATAGGGAGGATGAACTATGAGCGAAAAAGAAGGCAATATAACATAGGAAAAATGAGTAGAAGGGAGACTTAACAAAAACAGTTTAAGGATGCTCTCAGTATTTCTATTCGCCTTCCGACATTGAACGTAATACATAGTTTATTAAAAACCTCACAACAACAAAGTCAAAGTAATCTGAGAGAAGAGCTACAAAAAACTCTTGGTAGAGATTGACATTTTATTAAGTTTAGGTGTGCCTATACATTGAATCCTAGTTCAATAATGTGTGTGAGGAATTATTTATTTCATATAAAAAATGACTCATGTTAAATTAATTGGATTCATAGAATATAAAATATGTTTTATACTACATACAATTTATTATAGCGAACAGCGTATATAAATAAACCGAAGATATTTTCTATGAAATCGGCGATAATATAGCTGTAGAATTGTAATAGAAAATAAATTTATAATTTAATAAAAAATAAGTAAATATTTATATTAATTTAAAAGTTGTATCAAATAATTTATACGCTGCAATTTCCATACATAATAATAACTTTGCTATTCTACAACATTTATATGTTAATTGCTATTTATAGTTATGGCACTGAAGTAACATTTGCAATGCCTTATGGCAATTCATTAAAGATCTTGCCAATAAATCTGACAGTAACGTGCAAAGAATTATTGCATTCCATGCAACCGATGATAAATTAATAGCTGTAGATGAAGAAATAGATAGGGGCTTGGTGGCGTTCGGTTTCTGATTGTAAAATGTTGTAATGAAACGTGCACTGTGGTGACGCTTGCTCAAATCATCTGCGGGCAGACTTTATCAAAGCTTTGTTAGATTCAGACAGGAAATTAAAAAGATCTGCTACGTACTACTGAAAAAAACATACAATCTGACGAATGTGTAATTATGTAAAATTTTAACATGACTGTTATATATGTATATAACAATACCCTATGTTTATTAAAAGTTACGAATATGTAAAGTAAGAGAATTAACACGACCTTTCAAATAGATAATTTTCAATTATTATTATTATGATTGCTATCAATAAAAGTTTACATATTGTTGTTATTTGACAGTTTACATAGGGTACGTATTAAAATTAATTATAACTTGCTTCGGTGAAGGCAAACATGTGGGGAAACCTACACTCCTGAGAGCTCTCATAATGTTTTCAAGGGTATGTGAATTTTGTCAACCTGTACTTGGCCAGCGTGGCGAACCATGCCTACCTCATTGGTAAAGTGGCATAATATGGATTTCAATGATGATGATATTTTGATCGCGCCGTTATTTAAATTAGTTTTCACGTAGGTCGATATTAGGCTTGTACATATATTGAACATTTTAATATTTCAACCCAGTAAATATATTCTTCGTAAGTACCCGTATCATAGCAAAAGTAATGACCAGGCTGTCATACACATTTTACTTTCATACGGGTACTCACAGTATGTATGTTGTACGTCCATGAATCGATCCAGTTGCCTGGAACTAGGTCCAAGTATAGGCGTAAAATAAACGTATAGTGAGTACCCGTATAACAAAATGTATGTAATCTACTATGAGTTAAAGTTTAAAATTTTAGGTTGTCTTACATTCAGGGTTTATTATTACTTTCATGTCTAAAGAATTTTTGACAGCTCATTCCGGCCGTCACTACTACCTACTACGTTTCAACTTATACTTTATTTGACGGCCGAAAACAGTAACGCGTAAAAACCAGGGCTCGCGGCAATAAATAACAGGTGAGGCGAAATAAATTTCCCCCGAGCTGTATCAGTATTTATGGCTGCAATAAACACAGGCAAGCTTTTGTGAAACGCCGCGCGCTGTAAATAATTTCACTGTGAGCCATTCGCCTTGTAACACTTGTTCGCTCGGCCACGAAATGAACGGTCCGACAGGCGGTCACGAAATGACAGAGCGACAGATTTGTCACCGACTTTATGCAATAAAGTTGCAGTGGAAATTGCTAAAGCTTTGATGCATAAATATGAATGTTGGAAGCAATTAATATACGAGTAGGTCATGAATACACATTTATACATTTAAAATTAATTTGTTAACGCTTTGAATTGCAGAAGAAAAATATTACCTATTTTTACACAGTATGGAATATAAATAGTTCAGCTCACATGTAGAGACATATTTCTATATAGAAGTACAATGGAGTGTTTAAATTTCATTAATTTTAATATTTTACTTGCTTTGTTGGTTCACTGTTTCTGTGTATCTTTTTATAATACCGTGCCTTATTACAAAATAAAGTTAAAATAAATCTTTATTTTTAAAAAGCTTATTAACATAATATGTTATATGATGTCTATCTATTAATAAAAGTACCTAACAACAAAATTAATTAATAATAAATCTATTAGGTAATTTTAAGGACCCAATTTTATTCTTATTTAGAAACCGCTACCGCTTATTTTACCGCTTCGTTTATGCGTCCTCTGTTTTTCTAGCCCGTATTTAAAATCGGCTCACTCAAAAGGTGACGAGACAATACCTAATGACGTATAATGAGTGAGAATTGTAGCATTTGTTTTCAAATTGCAGGGTCTACGATTGTAGGGACCAGTCTATATTATAAAGAGGTGGCGCTATGACCACTGGGTCGTTTACAATAATATCCATTGTTTTATTCATGCCTACTTGTAGCTTTGAAATATGCCGAAACACTAAAGTTATTGTCTCTATGTTGTAGAGTTTCTTTTATTATTTTTGTATTCATCTTTCAGGTCATTCATTAGTCATAGCTTTTGTAGTTAGAGCAAAATATTGCAAATATGGAGTAACTGTTGAAACAGCGCGAAACGGTACTTTGGTTTGGTACAACAATGGTTCAGTCCACTTTCTTTGCAATTTTTGTCTCATTTTTATTGCTCTTTTAACCATGACTTAGTTTAAAGTAGAAATATGGTTATGTTGTTAATTATTACGGAATCGTGTAAATGTCGATTCAAAGAAAAACTATGAGGTAAAATCAATTTAAAAAATGTTTGTCTATATGTATGTAAGCGACCTTCTGCACCTGCTGCATAGTGCCCGTTCCTGTAGCAGGAGGCTGCGCGCTGTACCAACCAATTTAATTCCGACAGTACTCAAGGCTCAAGAAACGGTTGTAGGATTCCTTACCTGCTCAGCAAGTTGATCATCTCCTTGTAGAATGAACGGTGAATTGTGTAACTGTGTTCAGGGCTGGATTTTCCTACATGATAACTAGGCTTCAGCCTACGGCCTCGAGATCAAGAGGGGCATACATTCAAATTGTTAGCAAATTTAAAATTACATTATTCTAAAAACAGTGAGCACTGAAACACTGAACCTAACGTATCTTAAAACTGAATTGGTTAAGATAAACGCGTTCGGCTCATTGGGTCTCTTCGTTTGTATGTACTAGATTGCACCAAAGTATATTTCCTACGTTCACTGATTCATATGGTAAATATTGACGTGGCAAAAAAATTAACAAAAACATAATGATATTTATCCCGACGATTGAAAGGTCTCATAAGTAGAACAGCCTAGGACCTCTTTTCATCTATATCCAGCATCTAACGTGTTGCTCTTGCTGGGTGGGGGTGATGGTATTTTTTTACATAATGTAAGTGAATGCTCGACAACAACCCCACCTGATGGTAAGTGGTGATGAAGTCTGAGATGTTGGGTGCGTTCACTTATAACAGCCTATTCACTCTCCTCTTGAAGACTTCCAGATCGTGAGTAGACGGAATAATGATACTAATAAACGGATCTCTCGCTTCTCTCTTACTAGGCAAAGGGCCCGTGCTGCCTTTGATGTTGTAAATCTGGCACCCATTACCATACACTTAACTTTGAATAAAAAGATTTCCAATCTCGCATTGATTCATAGATGCATGCGCATGGTATGAATATTCATTCGAATTTAATTTACCTCGAGTAATGATTCATAACGTACATACGTGTGTGAAACATCTGTTCAAATAAATAACTAACTCCGTGAACTATAAAACAGTAGCAAGCACATAAAATACCGAACGAGTAAACAAAAAACTGTGGACATAATAAATAAGCATTTTAACACATTCTGAGAAGCTAAGATAATAATTCATTGTATTATAGAAAAGTAATTCTTACTGCATAGCCTTAGAAACTGTTGTAGTCCCATTTCCATACAGACTTAAACGATGGCGGTTTAAAACAATAAATATTTCCAGACCTTTGGTACCCATATGTTTGGATATACACAAAATCAGTTCCAGTAACCAATTGACGGTAACTGTGCTTGGTGCCAGTCAAGGATTCGATTTCCGACTGGGGCATTTTTGTAACAAAATGTATGGTCTTGGATCTTGGCAATTTTCATATTTGAAACATGTATATGCCATCCATGACACAGAAAACCTTGTGTGTGTAGGTATGTACGTACTTCATTTATCAAATATATTTTAATTATTTTAATAATAATCGTCCTGTCCTAAATAATTATTTTCATATACGTAATAATTAAATTATATTACACTCAAATTGACATATAATTATATTAATATTCAT
Organism: Megathymus violae; assembly: GCA_003671415.1. NCBI lineage: Eukaryota > Metazoa > Arthropoda > Insecta > Lepidoptera > Hesperiidae > Megathymus > Megathymus violae. The sequence continues at coordinate 7,369,262 of PDGT01000007.1, forward strand.
TTGTGAATTACTTTGGAATAAAATGAATACAAAAATGTCGTGTTACAATTTAGAATAAAAATTTTGGCATTCCGCCCAACACTAACAAAATATGTTTAGAGAATAATATCCTAGTATGATATAATCTTAAATTAAACTCATCGTAGATGTTACCTACACGGACGACCCTGTAGTCTAGTTGATCACTTGGTATTGTTTGTAAAAATGTTTAATTTCGAGCCGTGGGTGTTTATGATGGCATATTTATTTAGGTCCATGCCACCCGCTACACAATGAATCCTACTCCGGGGTGTTAGTGTGTGAAAGTTTAATTAATTATTTACATATATATTTATTGTATTTTATACGCGGATATATTTAAAACAGTGAGTTTCATATGCATATCATGATTTCCTGTATCATAGAATATTTGTTAACAGAGTTATTTAGTCATGTTGTCACTAGAGTACTAGAAAGCATTTACGTGTATGACAATTTTTTTTATGTTAATAGCCAACAAACGAGCAGACGAGCCATCTGGTGGTAATTGGTCACCTTCGTCCATGGACATCAGCAAGACCAATGGTATCACTGACGCGTTGTCGTCCAGGAAATGAGACGAAAGCTAGAACGATGGTACTGGCTCTCAAGCTCCCAGCCAGAACACGACGAGTCGATTGGTGGCCGACTCAAGCAGGAGGATGGTAGCTAGCCAAGCAGGCTTCATGGAAAATAATAATACCAGTAATAATATTAATGACTTAATAATAATATTGATGATGTAATCCGCACGCGACACCCTACCACCAAACAGGCTTCTGGACTTAAGGTGAAATGGAGAACGTTAGTAGATGTATATTACGGATTGGATCACTTAATATAGGGTCTCTAAATGATGATGCGATAATCACATGCTTACATATTAACAAATGAAATATTAACATATCATTAATATTAACAGTGTGGATCGGGAACATGAATAATGCACTATGTAATATTTAACGTTAAAGGTTAATTAATTTCTACTTTAAGTATAAAACAACACACGCGAATCTCCGAACTATGAGTTTTTAAAGTGCTTGTTAGGATTTTTTTTAAACTTGTATAGTTGTGAAAGTAAGCAAAGTTAAGTAAACATAATAAATAAGAGGTCTGAGCGTCTCATTCATCATCTCAAATCCAGAAGAACGATGAGTATGATATGTTCATAGAAGGAAGTACTTGAAAATGGAGCGAATAACAAATGCATTGCAAATATATAATGACACGTGGTTCAGTTCATACTTCAATCTTTACTGAACAAAATGTATGAATCGTTTTCGATAAAATCGAATCGAATCAAACCGCGGGGGATAAAGTTCCGTATGGCGTATGTATCCAGGAGTGTTCCTCGTTCCATGTAGATATTTTACGACTACAGTCATAGACAGATTGTATCGTTCGCCTGGAAGCTGCAGATGATAACATCCTCAGGCAGGATACATGTATGTTCTGTTAATTTTGCAAAATTTAAACCTCGAAGAAGGATGAGGGATGGTCAATTTTGTGAACTTACATATCAGTAACTATTTGTTTTATTATGTAATTTTATATTCGTGTCTCGAAGAGTTATTTAATTTTCAATGTCACATGCATGATACATTATGGAAAAATTTTCCTACGCGTAAACTAAAATTCATATAGTTACGACATGCGCTCATTACTCATCAAATTGAAAATATCCTAGTACTCGTATATTCAGAACAAAATCAACTGTGGCAGACGGACAAGTACGAAAATGTATATTTTGCAAGAGTTCTTTTTAAACTAAAAAAACTGCCTAAAAAGCTTTGTTTTTCTCATCTGTTTTGCTTATTTTTTTATTATCATGTATTGATTGTCGAGTCCTTTGTCGAGACCTTTATATTGGTACAATTTATGTTTTATCAAGTTTCCCTAACATTCAAGCGAATCAAACTGATATCATTGAAGGATTCAGAGTATTATATCTATATTAAGTCTCACATTAACTCTGAAACTAGAAAAACGATAAAGCACCCTTCACGTAAAACTTAATTATTCCAAACGATATCATATTTTGAAACGCATACGCACGATATAAATAAATGTTGGTCCATAAAGATAGCGATAAACAAAATTTAGTCTCGCTTCTTCCCCTTTTTTATTGGCAGGGGGCAATTCGAGACGATGTTTTCTGCCATTATTACCCACATATTTCGACTTGTTTAAAACTCCATTATCTTAAATATACTAACTTATTTCACTCGAAATAAGAACTAGTTCAAAGCTGAACGTAATCGCCCAGCGAACCGGTGTAAGTTTGTATCTGTAATTTATATTCCAACGACGGTTTAGTGCAAGTTTACGAAATTGTTAAAGACAGATAAAGGCGATATTTACATTGGGGAGTTTTATGTGAGGTCTGGACTCAGAGCAGACGTTGGCGTTAATCACAATTAATGGGGTCTGATGTGCCCCCGGCTGTTGTTTCTGATGGTTGAAACGTGGCGCTGAACGCGAGTGAGATATGAATGGGAATTTATTAGCGGAACATTTTTTGGTTATTCACAAGATTGTTATTATCTGGTTTATTTATTTGTTTTGATGTTTTACAAAGACATCCAGATGTATTAAATTGTCGTGGCGAGGCCAACACATTTTTTTGTTACTTTAATAAGGCAAAACAAAGTAGTATGGATGAAATATAAAATATATTTTGTTTTAAGTCCTTTAAATGTATTTATAAATGCTCACAAACTACCAACGTCGTACTTGGGCTTACATATAGCGTTGCAGGTGTTTTATCCAAGAATGAATGGTTGATGGCAAATTCTATTCATTATAATAACCCAACACACAACACTTAATATTCAGTGAGATACAAACAACTAAGACCGCAAATTATAAATTTAATATGTACCGTGTGGTCAAAATCGAACCCGAGACACTAAGTTTTGCGGCCACGGTTACTACACACGTTACATCTTATCTATCAACAACGGGTGTGTCTATAAATTGGTGACATCAATCTTGTTAATTCCTGGTTAATATATTGGTTAATCTATATTGGCCCCATAAAATAAATATTATCTATACCTCTGATAAGTGTTAAATATATATGATATACATATATTCTAGATTACTAATAAAAATGTAATACAGCGGAATTAATTTTCATCCAATGATTAATTCAAATATTAAGCACCCAAAATTGCAATTGTAACTCGCACAATTTTGAAAATAATTTTAATTGCTGATTTTGGTTGCCAGTTTCGCAATCAATTACAAATCAAACAGTAATCTACATGAATTTATAATATAATTTTGGTAATCGTGTATTTCCTCCAGATTAAGATTTATTTCATAGATTAAGGCTATAAGGTAAGCATTACTAAATTTATTGTGGATGCCAGACAGTAGACAACTTTTCACTGACCCCAAAAAGTGACGGTTCTATATGCGTCTGTGAATGTTTTGGAAAATTCCTTGGGATCAATTAATTTTCCGTGCTGAAAAATACCCTAAATTAAGATCCATATTGTAAGTTCGAAATATACGAAGAATCATCTTTCGTTCGGTGATTTGCAGTGTGCAGACAGACAGACAAAAATCCAAAAAAATATGCTTAAGTCTGTATGTCGGTAACAAAGTGTAATAAAATTTCAAAAAAATGTTCGTTGTTAGCATATAATTATTATAAATTTTTATATTCACAAATCATCAACTTCGAGACGTATGTACTAAACCAATTAAATATAATTGAGACCTAGTAAGGTTAAAGGATATAAGTATCAAATGTAATTTAAAACAATGAAGTCAAGAATAATTATAGTATTAAGTCAATTCAAGCTCATAACAAAGCAATGAAGGTTATATTTTCGGTTTAATTCCGGAAAAAGACAATTAACAAGAATTACATATACAAAACCCGTATCATACTTTGAATATTGTTATCAGTACAAAGATGAAAAGGCAGTAAAATGAACAAATATTCCAACCACAGACACAAACACATCCAATGATCACATCGAAGTAATTAAATTTTGTTATCTAAACAAAATAAACCAAATTTATTCAGTGACAGCCGTGTTTACTGTTAAATAATATACAAATATTTTCTGTTTCGTGTTAACAAGTCGAAATTTATTACTGTGTGAATCCATTACCAGTGACAAGGCCGATCTCGTGTTTAACGAGCGTTTATTTGTTATGTATCATTCATTGACGATTTTATTGATCTTGCTGATGGAACTGACGAAAGAGAAGGCGAAATGGAAGAAAAATTAATGAGTTATGTCGAGGAAGCAGACAGTGTTTGATGTGGAATTAAAAAGACGCAAGATGGAGCGATTCTCGTGATAGGATGTTAGAAATGTTTTGGCAGATTGATATACGATGGTTCAACATATCATCAAGGCCTGGCAAATAGTTTTCAAGCCATCGGAATTAAATTCTATATCGTTGGCACATATGTGTATATGACTTGATATGGGTGATAAGTGATTGTTCTTTATGGGGGATAATTTTGTTCTATTTATTTTTTGTTATCTCCAGTTTATCATTGTGATAATAAGGATTATTTTAGTCTACGCGATAAGTTACCTACATAAATAATGATTAATGTTTATTTGTTAAATTGTTATGATTACTGTCAATGAAATTTTAAAGTATTTTAATGCAAATGTAAGTACCCTGTTATATAGATAAAACGTGATGTACTACATGAAAAACGGAGAGTTTTTTTAACGAACTTCAAAGTGAAATTTACATTTAAGGGAAAAAATTAATAAAAATGACGAATAGATATTTTTTTGATAAAAATCTCACATAAAAAATCATTAATACAATATAGGCATAAACATGAAGAACACCAAAAGATCCCAAAGCTATCAAAGCGGCGCATCTAAAAAAACATGATCATAAATAAACACATTTTGCTGGAGTCGAGCAAACTCAAAGTGAAATTACCGGCGCTCAGGGCGGCGAGTGCATGAAAAATTCATTTGAAACGAAACAAGAGGGAGACGAGGAGTAATAATTTGAATAAATATCAAGGAGAGTCCCGTACGGGTGACGTGACAAAAAACGGGCTCAGCCACGCGTGTTTATACGTTGTGATGGTGTAATTTGCCAGTAACAGTTGGCGGGGGCCGCGTAATGCGAGCCGACGTCTCCACATACGCAAAAATGTTATTAAGTTTTTAAGGACACGTCGCCTCATGGCGCTGAGATGCGTGACACGCTCAGACTTTTTTCCTTAACGATGAGCAATGCTCCGCTGGGAACAACCTACTATGTAGGTACCTAAATATATGACAGCCTAGTACAAGATAATAAGATCTTGTGCAGTAAAATATCGCAGCAACGAATTTAATCATAACTTCTGCAATTTTAATAAACATTACCTAATAGAGCATACTGCACAAATAAAAATAATAATATAATTTTTACAATAGGCCTGTTAACTATTTTTAAAAGTAAACTTATATATGATTTGTAATAACAATTATAAAACGCATATAAACTCGTGTTGCAAGATCTACCCTAAAAATGTAATAGTAATTTTCATGTATTATTTTTAACAATATTCAAATTACTTATGATCAATAAAGACCTGGAAACAAAATCTTCTTGATGTGATCAAGAAGACGATGGATAACCTAGTAGTATTACGTGTATGACCTTAAATAATATGTTATTTGGTTCCTTCCGAAGTTTCCCTCAGGATAGCTGGCGTCGATTTGGACAGCCTCATCCGGTAAAGCGAATGATTAGAGATATTGGGGCCGAAACGACCTCTCAAGCCTTTCTCAAACTTTAACGATGAAGCCGAAACGCAAATTGTCTAAGAAACGATTACATGTTGTTTTCTTGAATTAATGAACTTAATTGTTATTCAAATCACATGTTAAATTTCAGGGAAAGAACGCATTGTAAAGAATCGTATATTGCTCACACAGTACACATCCCTCATTCCTGGAAAACAACATAAGGGTGTTAAGTGTGCTGGCAAACCCAAAAATAATAACAAATCCCTGTGTATTTTGACAACATAATACTCCATGGACACAAAAGCCGTCACAGGCAATCGGTTTCCGCTGCCCCTCGAGTAGGGTTCGAACTGGTTTCGCAAGTAATTTATTAAAAAGTTTTTTGCTAAACAATCCAACCGCTTCTGTTTGATGCGATCAACGCTGAAAGATTCCTGGTGAATTATAATTGACAAGATCTTTGTTGGTTTTGACAATAGGATTTGGTTCAAATCGGGCTATTGTTCCGCCTGGATTAGCAAGAGCGCTTTAGGGTTCGTTGTTCCACGATAATACAATTCTGGAAATGAGTAATTGAATGAACAGACATTAAATCTAACAATCTCGCTTAACTTAATTTGGAATTCTTTCGACGCTTCGCATAGATTAAGTGAATAATGCATTCGAATACTTATTATGTTATGTTGATTTTATTCAATTTCGCTAATTTTTATCTGGAAAGTTTCCTATCGGAACTACAATTCAGTTAATTTTAAATGTTTAACCCGGCGTAAACGTTTCATGATTACGATGCGATTAGTGAACCGTTTCCAATTATATGGGTCAATAATACTCATATTTCATATTTGATAAAAATACACCGCTATTACGACGCTGAGCCATTTATTACCCGTTATCAGATTAGAGAAATAAAAGCGTTGCATTTGTTGTTGATAAGTATTTTATGTGTAACAGGGTCACAAAGCTTTGAATTTTATATATTTATATAAAATATATATCGCACCTTTAGAATGAAAGGGACTTAACTCAAAAATTGCAATTTATGGGAAATGACGAAGAAATTTTTCAAAAATGTATGGTCTTCAGTAAATTTAAAGAGACTGATGTACATATGAGGTTTTCCCTTTTTCCCTTTCTTACTCATAATTCGGGCTCTTTTTCACCATGGGGTTTTAGAGTAGGCTTTTATAAGTAAATTTATAGTAAAATCTGGAATTTCAGGAATTTTGAGTTAAGTCACTTTCATTCTAAAGGTGCGATATACTAGAAGGCTCGGCAGACGTTGTCATGCTGGCTATTAGTGGGTTCAGCAAACGTTGCTTACTTATTTTCGATAAACTATATACTATAAGATTTTTCTCTATCAGATCCACTGTGAATCTGAACTAAACCATCCAGGGACTTTAACACACACAAAAAATTTATTTAAAATTGGTCCATCCGTTTAGAGAGTATTCAGTCACATACACAAGTACCGAAGAATTTAATATATAAAGATTTTGATTTAATCTATGTTGGACATTGTGAAAGTACAAACGTGAAGATCCATGCAAGTGGGTTAAAGTATGTGTATGGAATGCAGAAATCGTGAGTACCTGTTACATTTAAAACATAAGTTCAATGTTTTATTCCGATTGTAAAATGACGTATGTTTTCTTTTTGTAACTGTGCTTTACGACTTATTGTTATTGTCTACTCAAGTTGATAAAATTTCAATACTGTGTACACTCACAGTAAAAATACTTTTTAATAACCATTGTTTCCTACCCAACATCATCAAATAAATTTAAATATACTTTTTAATAACCATTGTTTCCTACCCAACATCATCAAA
>PDGT01000007.1:7377057-7455475 GCA_003671415.1 Megathymus violae
ATAAATTTAAAAATACTTTTTAATAACCATTGTTTCCTACCCGAATTTATCTAATAAATTTAAAAACACTTTTTAATAACCATTGTTTCCTACCCAACATCATCTAATAAATTTAAAAATACCTTTTAACAATTAAATAAGACAGTTGTTGGTAATCTGAATATTCAAATCCATGCTCTTGCCGTATGCAAATTCTAATTTTATTGCCATTCTAGTTCATGCGTTTCCCTTTGACATATTTATTACTGTTGCCTGTCAGCGATTTACAATTCACAAGTGGTTTGTTCCACTGAATTATGCTGACAGTGACAATGAAGTCAATCCGAGTACGCCCACCCAAGCAGAGGGACTTCGCTTCGTAGAACAAAAGGCTTGAATCTATATTCGCGCGGTCGTTGCTGCAATGTTGCCGAATGCATACAAATAGGAGCTCCCGTGTGACGCACAGAATGAATTGTGGTGATGAATGCAAGCGCAAAAACTTGCCAGCCAAGCACGCGCATGGGACGCTGACGACCTGTTTCCGAACCGAGTGATAATATGCTTGCAAAATTAGAATGGAGTTCAGCAGAAATTCATAACGGTGATAAAATATTAGAAATGGCTATCAAATCATTCGTTTTTTTTTAATTCTTTTCTATTTAAACTTAGAAAATTAAATAATGATGTTTAATGAAGTGAGATTAGAATGAACAAGAATATTGAAAAGCGATGTAACAAACCACAGCTGCATGGTTATTGGCTGGTAACGAAATGATGACAACCCTGATATTCGTGTTGCACATGGACGTACCACCTATATCTAATAATAAAATTCTAACTGATCGCTTTGTGTATATGAAGGATATATGAGAAAATACATTATTAGAGGCCTTAATTAACGCAATAGAACACAAAACAATAGTTGTTAGATTTTTTGTCTGTTTGTCTGTGCGTCTGTTCGCGCTAATCTGAGAAACAGCTGAACCGATTTCGTTCTGGTTTTCACTAATGTGTTGTAGTAAGCATCGCTTAATATTAAACGTTTGATTCACTTCAATCCATCCATAAATAAAATAGTTACAAATGAATACATGTATTTCTAATTAACAGAACGAGAAAAACTGTTTGAGAAGCGAAGCGAGGTCATTTGCTAGTTCAAACATAAAATCTAAACTTCAAACTCCCAAGTTATGTATTACACTTCGTTTCAAAAGCAGTGTTAGTAAAACAGCAAAACAGCTGATGATTTAAGCGGAACTAATTACAACTTCAAACAAGTCTTGTTCTGGATATATCTACCATACTATAATTTATATTATGTCACCATTTCGTGTATTCAAGAATTTACAGCCGGAAATACCAACCGCTATTCGTTGTTAAAGATAAGGATATATAAGGTTTTTATATATCCGCACTAATTAGTGGTAATATTGCGATATTTATTTGCAGAGCTCTAGATATTGTTTACAACGAATACTTTAAATTATTTAATTTGGAAATAATTATAGAACTTACATTATCATTTAATATAAGAGTCAGTGAATAGGCTTTTATAAGTTAGTGCGTTCACCATCTCAGACTTCATCACCACTTACATCAGGTGGGATTGTTGTCGAGCATTAACTTATTGTATGTAAAAAAACATATATTTACTAGCTGAACTACAGTTGCGAAGCTATTGTGGTGTTGGATGATAATATCGGCGTTCGTAACTTATTCTCTGCACACCCTAATACGTTTTACATATACTGTAAGTTTTTGTCGGTTCGATCGATATGGATTTCTTTGAAGCAACGCTTAATTTGGTATTCTGGAAGATTAGAATATTCGAAAGGAATGACGTTAAGTGTTGGTGGATGTCGAAGTGAAATCTTTATTTGAAGGTTTGGATAACAATTTTATTTAAATAAGCTATTAGATAATAGCTTTGATATTAGCTTAGTTTATAGATAAACGTCTATAAACTATGTTGAATGCATAGTAAAAAAGGTCCAAAACTCAATGCATTTTTGAATTTTTAGTTGTAGTTCATTGAATTGTTTTAAGCATTACCATGATTTTTTTTTACAACAGTTTAATCTACAGTATAAACTTGACTCGCCAAATTTTTGCTTACTCACTGAATTTCATTAATATTAATAAGACCAAATAGAGGCAGTAAAAGCGTGTTAAGTTACAATGCAAGAATTTCAAATAAGAGAAAGTTAAAATTTAATATTCCATGACGTTATTTTACTGGCATATTTCACTACAAAGAGAAGTTGAATTAAATTTAAATTTTTCTTCTTTAGATGATTTTTTTCTACGTGATAAACATTTAATAACAATTGATCATTTATTTAATGTAAGTGGACATATTTAAAAATCAATAAAACTTTACAATGTTGTCCACCTTATCAGCAATTTATATCTACATCCAACTGTCTTGATAACGTAGGTATTCAAAGCAAAATACCAATAAGTTTTTATATCTGTAATAATGAATATAAATAGTTTATCTACGGAGCTGTGCGACATGTCAGGAATGTGGCAATAATTATCGATGCGATGTCTTGATTATCTTTATTACCTCTATGTAAAAAAATATTATGTAGTTTACTTGCATTTATGTATTGGAAGTAGTTATAGTCTCGTTGTTTGAAAACTGGTCTTCCACTGAGAAGCATTTGTACTCGCGTAGGTCTAAAGTTTTCGAAAAACATCAAAGTTTAAGTAATTATCCTTAGAAAATTGCATAGGGGTGGAGGTTTGATAGACAATGTATTATGATTACACATTATTAAATTTTAATAACAATTACAAAGTGCCGTTCAAGCGAATAAAAAAATTTTACATGACATATATATTATATGAGTTTTTAACTGAACAATTATAAAAATTAGGTACCTTATAGGTGTTTAAAAACTTGTAACGCAAATTATGCATTAAAATGAAGCTACTGGTATTCTTTTCTAAAATAAGGATATGTTGACGACCCCGTAGCCCAGTTGGTAGTGACCCTGCCTGCCGAGCGTGGGGTCCCGGGTTCGATTCCCGGCCGGGGCAGATTTTTATGTGACAGATAAATATTTGTTCTCGGGTCACGGGTGTTTGTGATGTGATAATTGTGTATGTCCATGCCACCCGCAACACAGGGAATCCTAGTGCGGGGTTGTGAGTGTGTAAACGTTATTATTTATTATTTATTTGAAGTATGAGTTATGTCTGGAATGACTTTTATGTTGTAAGTTTAATATTGTAAACAGATGAATACTATCACGAAATGTTACGGAGTTGAATGTTTGTAATTTATTTTTAATTAAAATTGTAGTCGATCACGTCGGATCTGTATGAATATTCTAATTTTATTAACGCTGTAGTACTTTACTTTTGATATAGAGATCGTGTCTTTTAAATTTTTGTCTGTCTGAAAGGATTTTTAGAAAATAACACCTGAAAAGATTCAGTTGAAACTTGAGGTACATGATTATAGTTCTTATGATAGCATAATGATTAGAATATAGTAACCCGAAAGATGAAACTGTTCTCGTGGGATCAGAGATAAAAGTTAATGAACAATTTCTGTTAGAAGATAATGTATTTATTGTAATTAATAAATATATTAAATATATTATATATTAAACAACCCTTATGGTTTACACCTATACTTAAAAATAAAATAGGGTAAACATAAATCGCAAAAATTATATTTCCCGAAGCAAAGCAAGCGCAACTTACCGATGGCTGTCTGTAAGTCTACTGAGAAATGTCAATATTCTAATTAAATAATAACAAATTTAATTCTACGCAGTGGATGAACAAATCACGGAGGCAGAACTAACGCAAATTCTGCTGCTTGGTCTCAAATCATACATCATAAGACCACGTCTGCTTTATGATAATTAGCGCCTTTTGAAGACATAAAAAAATACCTTATTGTATTCAAGTCTATTCACTCTGTTTAAGGACACACAAAGCAGGAGATAAATATCATTGATCGGCAAATGTCGAGGCTTTGCGCAGCAGTTTTTGTTGTGGTAATCTTTGGGGTAGCGACACGCTTCTAAAATTACAGGTAGGGTCGAATTTGTTGATGAGTCGTGAGAATATCACGGGTACACGACATCAGGAATGCAGTAAATGAAGTTGAAAGTACTTTGGTTAAAAGATTTCGAACAAAACACAATCTGAACATTAAAAAAAATCGTTTTAGAGTTTTGTTCTGTCTGCCATCTGGCTACCACCATCGTCATTTTAGAATCAACTCTGAAATGTTTTACATCCCCAGTTCTCTATTGGCCGGCAATATATCGGTGACGGTTTTGAAATTGCAGACGATTAGGGATGGGGGTCACTACTAGTCTGTCTGTTAGCATGTGGATAAACAGAAAACATTGCAAGTATACTAATTGTTGGGTAAAATATTTCAATTAAAATTTGATACATGTTTCTTTTTTTGGAGAATTAAAAAAAATACTAGGAACATTAACAGCAGTCACACAAACATTCACAGAAGAAAGTAATAGTAATGTTGATGTATAAACAGATGAGCTTGTCTATTAAAGTTCTCTTATTCGAAAGTCTTGAACTGAATCCTGAACAACGAGTAATTATATTTTTAGTTATCGTTTAGAGATGTGATACTGATAATTATAATTATGACACTGCAGGTTTCTACGTCACTCAAAGAATAGTGGCAAGGACTAGTGCCCAATGACAAATTCAAATTCAAAATCATTTAATCATATAAGTATTCTGTAAATACACTTATGCACGTCATTTTTTGCTTCTACTACCGTTTTGAAAAGGTGTTTTAACATTGAGGAGAAGAAACGGCTAAGGAACTCCTCAGCATGTCTTTTGAAACAACACATCGCAATTTCAAATTATTTTTAAATTCGACACTATTAATTATTTCCAGGCGTCCTTGTCATTAATATCAATTACCGTGAATTGAGTCTGTAATCATTAGAACTTATTAAGTAACAGAGAATTAAATTTCCCCAACCGTCGCTAATTAAATACGAATGTGTTTCATTGTCGTATCATTTTTTTTTTTCAATTTACATCTTGATATAAATTTGATTTCCTAACTGTGAGTAAGCCAGTCACTTACAGAAGAAGTTCATATTAGTTTTTAGTATCCTCCTACAGAACTCTGCAGTTTCAATATCATCACACCATAATGGACGGTATCATTATCATAATCGACGCCTGTAACTCCTGTCCTGCGGCTCGGGTCTCCTGTCCATATTCCATGCTGTGTCTGTCGATGTGCTTACTATGAAGACATCGTTGATATATTTGGTGTTTGACACTTACAGCTCCATAACCGATTCTGCCGTTTTATTATGGTAAGCTAAATATTTAACGATCCATGAAGAGCCGTGGGATTCAGAGGGTCCAGGAGGTCCAGGCTCGGTGGCGTCATTTACTAGTCGTATGTCTAAGAGTGGACTTCAAAATGCTGATGGATAGATTTAGACAATAGGTATTTCCAATAGTTTATGTATAATTCCGTTCACTTCATTCTGTTCTTTCTATACAACGATAGGATAGTGTTGCGGGTCAATACTTTAAAATCTGATATTTTTTTTTTTCAATATAATGCCCGATCAGGATGTGGAATCCATGAATGATACAATTGTATACAGCATATGGATGCAAATGATAGGTTTGGTTAACCATGTATAATATTCCTTAATTTCACATTCTCTGAATAATACTTTTTCGTAGGTAGAACCATTCATCGATGAACTCTGTTTTCTTCAGCAAATTTAAATCACATGCAATAAAGTCCATTTAGTATAATACTGAACATAGCTTACAGAAATCACCCTCTATAGAAAAATCCCGAGCACCCGACGTTGATGGACAGACGACGAGCGGCTGTCCCGACACACAGACATGGTAATGTGCTGTTTACCATATAATGAAGAGCGTTTCAACCATAGAAACATATATAAATAGAATAGACCCGAGACGTTCCATATAAGATATTGTAAAAAAAACGCGACTATTTAAACTTTTTATTTTTCTTAGTTATTAGCTTAGTACCGTGCAATTGTAGGAACGAACTGTATGTATGTATGTATGCATGCATGTATGTAAGCGTGCATGTATGTAAGCATGCATGAATGTATGCATGTATGTATGCTTGAATCTTAACTTGACATGATAATAGTCGTGTTTGGATACATAATGGCAACGTGTCACATTATAACTGCTGCAATGCTAACTTCAAATTTGTATTATATATAGTTCATACAGGATGAGAATAAAAGCCATACTTGAGCTACACGTTGAGCAAATGTGGTTTGCTTATCCATTATAATAAGTACTCACGCGGATATTAAGATTCATGCGATATTTTCAGCAATTCAAGTGATAATTAAATTGCAACAAGCACTTCACGCAAAAGTAATCGTATCAGTCTTGTACGGATACGAAGTATTTAAATGCAGATAGCCTACGGAGAAGTAAGAATTTCCTAGATAACCCAATATAACACAATCGGTATTAAAGCTCTGAATGTCACTTTCAGTTGAATGTTTATGCTGTGGTCTCAATGGTTTCAACATACGTCATGTCTCGACGAAGACGCATCAACAAAGTGGCCCCAACGATTGAAATTCTTATTTTGTAAAATTATACGATCGGTCTGCCTTTTGATGACGTTAATTGACATTTGAAGAGTTTTTGAGCCCAGTTTATACGAAAGGAATAATCCCGTGATTCGTTTGTTTCAATTTATAAACGAGAATAAGCTTTTAATATTCTATAATCGAAGGAATACAAAGCAAAGAAATGATAATTTAATGGTTTCACTGTCGTTGAATTCTCCAGTCTTGAATTCTCCAGTCCGGGGTAGGGCCAAAGCACGACTACAGCAGTTCGAAATTCGAATTGTTATGACGTATATGTAATTTTTTAATGATTTGAGTATTGAAAATTAATTATCACTTGGTTCGATGAAGGAGATGAAGGACATTGTGAAAAATTTGAAGGCGTGAGAATTTTCAACCAACGAGAATTGAGAGTGTGTGCACTCTGCCAATACACAATTGGCAGAGTGCAGTGCTGTTGTCCTCAACACACCTTAACGTTATACTGACAGGATTCCAGCTCAGCGGGAAAGGAAAGGGTTTCAGTAATGATGAGAAATATTAATATATATATATATATATATATATATATACCATTACGTTTTCTAGTTTTGGTTCCTTGAGGTATTTTGAGCATTGAGGGAATAAAATATTGTTTCTTAAACATTTATTAACTAGTAATAATAATTAAATATAATTGACAAATTTTAAAATTCCAACTTATTTATCATTTGTAATAGTCTTTGTTGAATTTATTAATTTAATAATCTAAACAGCTAAAATAAAATAACAAAAATTTAATAATAAATTAAAAAACGAAGCGTTAAAAATTAGTAATATTGATTTATTGATAACATTGATCGAATTCAATTGGTATTCTATAAACTTATCTTGAACCATTTAATCCGTTCCATTTTTAAAGTTATTAATTTGTTTCAATTTTAACATATTTTATTATTTACTTATCAGATAAAAACGGTTTAAATTTTATTTTTATATTCAAAATATTCAGAATTATTTAAGTTTGATAAAGACTAAAATAAAAACTACGATTGAATTGGCTTACACAATAATGACAATAGCAGTTATTTGTAACTAAACCCATTTTCAGTAACAATAATTATCTAATCATTTATTATAATTTATACAGAGTGCTTTTTAAATGTAACAAAAAATGTTAAATGTGGCAAAATAACTGTCAGGTCATTTATACAAACGGTCAGCCTTCAAGCTGCATTTCAATCTGGTGAAGACAGACAGACGGACACAATTATACTCTGCTATAAATCTCACTGTCTATTTACCATATTTCTATTTATTTCTCACGTTATTCAACATTCGACTTTATATTGAAAACGTTAAAATTCCAAATGCATTTCCGTGATCTAGGTCTCTTTAGCATATTCGAAGGTACAACACGCACAAGCTAAAATGAACCTTCGAGCTCGAAAATTAAACCTCGAACTTGCATGTTGATATGATGCACCGAATTCGGATGATGCTCATGAGGATAGAGGAGACAGGACTTTTGCTACAGGCGTTAAAGTATAAGTTCCATTGCCCGGTTGATAGGGATTTAAATTTTCGATTTGCATTCTCAGCAGTCGATTGACAGACGTCAATACGTTACCACATGAGAATGTAAATCGTGGATGAGGAGCTCGTTTTGAGGTTAAGGCTGCTATATTTTTTTTGGATAGCTTCGTCCTAACGGTTTACGAGGACGAGAAAAGGAAACAAAACTATGATTTGTTTTGTATGATGTTAAAGAATTGGAAGATAACGGGAGATTTGGAGAATGTAATTCAATTGTCGGTTATTATGGCAACACATACTAGTATGGCATGCTGTTGATTGGCGAAATTGTAATATCTAACGACAATGATCTAGACTGACGGCTTAACATTTCCTTAGAAGCACATAAGTTGTTTTTCCGCCACCACTAGGCCATCTTATTTCCAATCGCGTTGAGTTCTTAACTCGTTCAACAATATATAATTGAGATACTTATCTCAATTTGCGTCGGCTAATATTGTTCAAAGTTATGTGTATATTATCAGCATCTAACATTATTTGAAGTTATTGTCACTATATTTCAGATATATCTGCAGGTCCGGTATGGTCTAGTGGCTAGGATACCTGGCTCTCACCCAGGAGGCTCGGGTTCGATTCCCGGTACCGGAAGATTTTTTTTAATTTCTATCGAGTTGGTACTTTGGTATATACAATTCTCACCAATTTAGCTTTAGTGCATTAATGCATTATTATTTTTTGTGGATCTTTCTTGCCTTGGATCTTTCCAAATTGTGTAAGCGTAGTTCGAAATAATTTAAATAGAATATATTATTAATATAATATAATATGGTTATTGCTTGCACAGTATTAAAAAAATATGTCAAGAAATTTTTTTTACATTAGATTCGATGTTTAAACAACCGGTCAAGTTCGCGTCGATCCAGTCATACTCATAATGAAGCGCTGCGTATTTGGGATGAGTAATAGGATTAATTTTGTTGACAGCAAAGGTAAACAGCAAAAGTGTCAGCAAAATTGTTTGTTGAGTCCTAGAGAAATACGCAGTTATTTGAATTGTAGATAATATTTGCGTATTTTGAGTTTATATTCTTAGTATATCTAACCTATTTTGTGATCGGGAAAATGGTAATAACTTGACAAAAGTAGGTCATATTCGTATAATACATTTATGTATATGTTATGTCGGGACATGATGAGTCATTTCAATATTGTATTATAATATAATAATAATAATAGCTTTAATATTACAATACAGTACTATGATATTATCCCGCACTAGGATTCCCTGTGTTGCGGGTGGCATGGATATACACAATATAACATCATTATTATATAACTAGTTTTAACAAGAGTAATCTATTACTAATTTTAATTTTGATTAATCGATAAACAAGTCAAATTTCATCATTCATACCAGTCTTAACAGAGGATAACAATGAGCTATTTATTTCCCATTGTAGCATTACAATGGATGTAGTCAATAAGACAGAGGCAGATATATGAGAAGCGTTCATAGGAGATTAGACAACGTGGGTCAAATGAAGAGCTTATTTATTGTTAGGGATATTCCACATAATACTTCTAGGAAATATATATTTTATTACACGATGCATTGTAGACGTGCTAGTTACAAAATAAGTACAATGAATATTTCAAAGTACATTGTAAATTTTTTCGTGCATTATAATTTTTTTTTATATTAGTAGCCAAACTAAAGAACATACTCCACCTCATCGCAAGTAATTTTTGTCGCCTGTGAACTTTAGTAACATCAAAGGCATCACTCATGTGTTGCCAACCAAAAGCAAACCGGAGGACAACATAATATCATAAATTGATATAAAGTTAAAATGTAATGAGGGTAGGCAAAACATAATAAGGGAAATTATCAAGAAATAGCCTAAGAGTAAAATAAATTACCAATAACATGTAATTTGTTAACGCAAATTATACAACGAAACAATATCTGAGATCAAAGGAAACCACACAAAACGATTAAATGGCAAGACATAGCTGTTATTTGCAAAATTACTTCACCGCCGTCATAAATATTATTTCACAGTCAACGTTCACGTTTCAGCAAACAACAATAACGAATTGCTAATTGAAACAGGAAATATAAAAAAACTTAAACGTGTATTTTCGGATCGACCCCTCTATTATCCAAACTTAAATCCCTGGATGTTTACGGAGCGGTCAAATTTCGTCTTTAGCGGTCCCTTTGAACGCTGTTGTATTATTTTCATTATGTTCGAGAAGCTTAGAAACCGTGTTATTGTTATTCTATCTTTGAGGTGTGGCAGCAGTTTTTTGTTTGCTCTCAAGCGTAATTTATTTGGGACCTTCTTGTTTTGCCCGGCGTTACGTATAATCCTCTCTGCCTGTCAAGATGTGCCGCCTGCAATGAATAAAATGAGTGCGCCTACGGAAACCCTTAGAGTATGTAAGTAAATAATTTTGAAATCCTTTTTGTGCATACTAATCTCTGATTTGAATAGCTAGACGCGATTGAAATATTTTATGCTCTTGTTCAATTGTGGTTTACAAAACGAGTTATATTTCTTTGTGTATTTTTTTTATTTTTCAAAGGTTTAACTTTCAATTTTATTGTTGCCGCTGCCTTTTCCAAGTAGGTTTGCTATCTAAGTAAGTGTAGCAAACACGACAATAAGATAATTTTATAACATAATAAGCGTTAGCTCGTATTTTATTTACTATCGTATATAAAACTTTAGTCACTATTTCATTATAAAATAAATGTAGGTGATTGTTTCGATAAAAACGTGTAGTTAGTCATTAAAATTGATAAATATTGTTTTGATCCACAAATTCATCACGACTTCTTGCATTGCAAGCTATGATGCAAAGATGATTCAGTTCGTTTATCATCAATAAAGGAAGCGATTGAAATTCCGCCTCCTCGCCAAGAGATCAATCAGTTTGTTATTTATGTCATCTCTTCCAGCGATTCGTATTGCATTAACGTTGCTCGCCGTATGGCTATTTGATTGATTTATACCTTCCGTTTGCTAGTTGCTTAACAACTAGGTTATACCCGTGGTATTACTTGCAATTAATAATACTATAAAAACTTACTTTATATCTCATTACTGTAAACATTTTAATGAATTTTAAGGATATTAAACTTAATATAATTTTCGTACATACTCTTTAACTATGTAAAATTTGAAGGCACCAAAGGACGCGGCATGTCATCAATGAGGTGGACCGATCAAATTAGAGATGCGATGAACGTAACACTACATCTATGTACGAAAAAAACAGCTCACCGAGAGGAATGGTCACGATAATAGTCAAGCGTGCCCCCACAACTCTACAATGTCGACCACGACCGTTCTGTCAAGGGCGCAACGACTACGAATAAGAAGAAGAAGATGTAAAAACGATTAGTTATTTCCATGGAGTTGGACAGGCTCAGACAAAGCACTTCGTGATGATTGTAATATCATAAAAAAAACATCATACACAAACAAACAGGCACGCATTGTAGCTTAATAATGCAGATGCAAATTGATTACTATCTGATCTGAACAGGTGTCGGTTTAAACGGAACCAACGTGACTGGAACAAACAGTTTATTGTAATATAGCATTAGAGTCACGATATTACTGATCCTTATTGCTGAGGTCAGTTGCTGTTGATATGTAATTGACAGCGGTTTGATTGATTGCGTGAACTTTAATGTGTTTGTATTTAAACAAATACACATTCAATTATAAACTAAACATTACATTTTGTTCCTGCCTTCTTATTTTGTTTAATATATTTTTTATAAACGAATTCAACAATATAGGTTCGTTTCATACTTGTATTATTATGTCAAAGAAATTTTAGATCAATAAATAACATAAATAACATAGATAACATGACATGATATAGATAGATCCCTTTAAGTCTTAAAGGTTACAAGCAAGTCTAGGTCTGATCTTCAAAGGTATGTACTTTTATTGTATATGCTCTTAGAAATTGACAAATATATTTTGATTATAAAATAATCGACTAAATAAAGTCAATGCATGATAATAAACGAATAGAATAAAACACGCTGTGTCAAGTTTCCTTAACACACTAACTATTATTCAACTCCATGACTTTTCTATTCTTTAACGTATGTATGACTCGGCGGCTACCGGTTTTTAGCTTCTGATTGACGGCTGTCGGCTCTGCTTACAGACTTGCAAAAATATATAAACAAACATCGTGATCTCTATTACCTCCACATAGAGTCGTTAATGCCATGATTAGACAGCAAACATAATTCTTAATGTCGGCATTCGTTGCGGCGCCGGTCGACATGGCTCGATCTTGAGTATCATCCACTTATTCTAGCTGTTGTCTAGTGTAATACACAACACACAATCAATGTTCAACTTTATTTATTACATTTTAAAGCTCACGTAATACGCCTTCGTGAGTTGAAGTATTATCAAGTACGGGATTCTATTCGATTTTAATCATAATCGGAACTTTAACGATCTCAACGCGAGGCCGTTTCTAGACCTTTCGTATATTATTTAACGTTTCGTTGCATAGTTGTTATGGCTATTTGGATTATAATTAAAGACACTTCATTAGATAGTGTTTCAAGCCTAGTGTAGGTAAACAGTTTATAAAAATGAGATATTGTAATGTAATATTTATATGCAAGGAAACCACGCACTAAAAACAGAAAATTATATCCGCATTACATTTCGTTTAAATTGTATCTAGTTACAAAAAAAAAGTATGTATGACTCATATACAAAAGGAAACTTGTCCAAAAGTAATTAAGTATACTCTCAATTTATATTTAAAGATCGTATCATAAGCAATCAATCTAACTTTTATCTGCGCTAAACTGGAAGTGCATTGAACAATTCATTACCATCCATCAAGTTGAAGTATCCTCGCTGTTCAAGTTCTCTGAGTTAGCAGAGGGTACCTATTGTTTAATAATTTCCTACATCTAAAACAGTGAACAAGTTTTCAAATAAAATTACACAACATTTAATTATAAAACAAATTTGTGCTATATTATTGGTAATATAAATAAAGTTATTTATAGAGAATTTTAACTATTTTTTGTTTCGTAAGTCATTCATTTTAGGAATCTTGCTTTGGTTTTTGCTTTAAATAATATATTTTTTATTTATTTTAACTTGAATGCTGTTTGAATATTAACAAAGTCTTCATCTTTGTTCAAAGCACGTGTTCCCAAACTGTCGGAAAACATTAACTTGTCAAATAATAATCAAATCCTTCGTATTTTTGCATTTTGTAAAGACAAAATATCAGGGTCCCAAATTGTGCTTTCAGCGTAATTTTGCACTCGATAATCCTTATTTTTCCCTGAGGCTTGCTTATCTATACAATACGGCAAACAATTTGTCTCCGGCTGTTTCTAAATACACTCCTTTGTCTTTGAATAATTTTGTTAATAAATTCAAAACTTGGATCTTGAGAGATCTCCTTTTGTTTATCAAATCTTGAAGAGAGATGATTTATTAATGGTTCTTGTTAATTAGAGCTGAATTTTGGATTTTCAAATGGCAATGATTAGGCGAAATATATTGCATATTAATTACATTTTAGTTAGTATCAATAGTGTACTTCTTGTGTACTAGGAATATTACAAAATTATAAATGGATGTAAATTATACTCATGTTCGATTTCTGACCGCCAAATGTATTATACTGACATGCGATTTCGAGATAAAAATTGTTTAATTACTTTTTAAATTTATCTTTAAAATCAAAATGTTCAAACATGCGTTAAGTGTGCACAATGTAACAAAGAGAGCCAGCTAGCTAAAACAAACGATGTTAATTATTCATCATTAGGCGATATGGGTCGGGTCTGATGTATGGCGGTTGGCGGCCATTTATCATGCACGGCTTTGTATCGCTTACTCTCAGTTGTCGACTATTGTGAATATATCAAACAATTGTTCTCCATGACCGAGTGTATCTGGAACTGGCTTAATAGCTTCCCATTTGTCAATCTTAATGGTGCAATGAAAAATGCAAAGTGGTTTTTTAAATTTACACTGTTGTGAAGGGAAAAGTGACATGCGATCATGATGATACCCACATTATGTTAATGAAGTTGCAAAAGAGCTTGCAATCCTGTTGTCAAGTATTTATTACATACATCTCACATATATTGATGGACAGGTTAAAAAGAATGGAAGTCACGTAAGAAATAACCATTATTAAGATCTAGATAAGAAATGACAGTATATACATAGGTGCATTGATTTTCATTTGGTCACGTAGAAGAAAATTTGGAAGGAATGGAAATTTGCAAAAAGCATAAAATGAAGACTAATCCGTTCACGCGTGTTTTGTGGAAATTCTGATAGTAACCATAAAGAGCATTGTCGTACGGTGCTAGTTGGAATACATAAATCCTGGCATTCGCTCACTGCGTAAATATGACAAAGATTGAAAAGAAAAAATATTTTTAAATAAAACAAACTTGGACGCCTTCAAAATCTTTATTTACGGTTCATCTTTTGCATTCGTTTGTATGATTATTTACAAAATAACGTATTAAATTCCATCCATCACACATTCTTTCGCTTTCTTAATGCCTACTATTTCATTAAAATTTCATTGCTTACGTGATATTAGTGTCTCAATGTTATCCACCTAACTTATTATCAACCTCTCTGCTCTATTAAATCCCTCGCCCTTTGCATTCCTCATCATTTTACTTTCTGTTGTTCAAAATCCTTTACTGTTACCACTAGATATATTTTAAATTTCCTCCCGCTTTCTATCTTATCTATCGTTTTTTTAAGTTTCTCACAAGTTCAGCTCAAAAATGAAATCCAGAAATGAGTTGCTTTTTTTTACCTTTCGTATCTTTAATGCAAAAACCCTAAGTAGCCTGGGAGCAATCGCTACTTAGTAACCAAACGATTTTTAATAAATACATCAATAATAATTAATTAATAATAAGGAGCAAAATAATTTTCAAGTATTTGTATATTTAATAGTTTAAGGTAGATAATTTATACGGAAAATAACAAATAAACCGTTAATTTAGAACACACATCTTATACTGATTATATATAAATGAATGAATGTATCATTTAAAACAAATGCAAAACTTTCTAGTAAAAACATTTTAGTTTCATGAATAATAGCCATGAATGAATAATGAACTCAATAATTACCATAACACCATATTACTAATTTTATTCCACAAAAAACTATAGACGTAAATAGGCATTCGCAGTCCGCAGCTGTCAACTTCTTTCATAAATGACGCACTTATAACTAGATTCGGGAATAATCATAGTTAAAATATTGTTCACAGAACCGCTCGTTAGGTTCCCCACATCAAAAACTGTCCATTCAATTGACAGTTCATAACACCTGACATGTGTGTGAAGATATTTAAATGTAAAATAAAATTAATTATATAATCAATCAAAGGCCATGTCATGGCCGAAAAGGTGTTGCTTTTCGCGCGGCCAAACGCCAATCAACTTATAAAATGTTCAACGAAGCAGCAAGCGTCGCTCCACGCAAAACGGCTCAAACAAGATTATGTTGTACAGTAATTTTAACTTTGACTTTTTAATCATAAAGTTCAATATAATTTACATCCGTGATAGTATCAATGTTGATTGTAGCGTTAATATTGTCGGTAGTTTAACAACCCGATTTGCCACACTTTAATCGGCCGGTCAATAAGAGTTGTTCGGCTCAAGGTGAGAACGGCCGGAGTCAACAGGCGGGCTTGCAAGGAGAAATTTTTATGTGCGCCTGTCATTTCACGCGAATTTAACGTTAATTCGCACATTTCCCGCGTGTTAAGCCTGTTCCGGCATTAATGCTAAGCGGTTGCAACGCGAATCAGATTTGTCGATTAGCAACGTACAGTTTTACAATCGTTTTTAAATTGAAAACGATTTCTCTGCCAGTAAATCACAATTTTGAGGTTCGTTTTCAAAATAATCGTGAATGTTACTGTGATAGAGTAACGATTTTAAAAGCTGTTGCAATGTAATTATGAGTTGAAATAAGTGTTACAAAATATAGTAGCTTGAAAAAAGAATTGTTGACGCAACTAGACTTCGGTAGACAGTCTTGGATTTTCTACGATTTAAACATAAATGTAAATTTAAAATAAATCGCAATAACACAAATAACTGTAGTTCAATTTATAACTGTCGGCGGCCCGAGAATTATTCTTACATAAGTACATATTATGTTAACAATTTATATAATTTTAAACAATTGGATCTTATATTTTAAGGTCATTTTTGCTTGGCTTCACACCATTAGTGAGCAACATCCGGTTATGGGTGTCTCCTCGTTATTGCGAAAACCTGGTTCACACTCGACTTATTTGATCCAGTGCGGATTGCTGAAAAGGTAATTAGCCAATTAAAATGCCCAAAGTTATTTTACCATTCGATGAAGCCCAACGTGTTTTTTGCGAGTATACCTATCTAACAGTAACAATCGGGACAAATTGGCTAAACATGCCATCCATGGCTTCGAGGTATTCAATCCGTACGATCCATACACTCCACCCAATCTTGCGAGTATAATTCTCCCATCCAAGTCCTAATGGATAATTACGACTGCAATTTACATATATTAATATTTGTTTATATACATAATATTATGTAACGGAAACCTTTATGGTATCGTTTTTTACGTCCCCCAGTGGCATACTACCCTAACATTTTAAAGTAAAGTTTAAATCGTCCGCCTTGGCACTTAATCGTGCTCGTATTTAGTGTCGGATATAAAGTGTTCATGTCGAATTTGAGAAAGAGAAATTAAACGAACGTGCAAGGCGGTGTAATTTATCTTTATGAGCGCACAATTTATAATCTCTTAAAAGTTATGTATTATAGCACTTCGAATCATTTTGATTTTTTATTTATTAATATCTTGTTGAATGCTATTTATAAGTACAGAAATATATGTATATATGTTTGTCTGTTTAAGTTCTAAGGCAATTTGTACATAGCAGGTTCAGCCTGCTGATTTTAACTTCAGTGTCCTTCATGGGTGTAGAGAGCAGAGTTCGTTAATTATATATATTACTAATGATTCTGTTATCTGCGCTTTAAAAACAAATTATCAATTTCATGATATCATTAACAGGTGTAATTAAATGCGCCTCAGGTAATCCATGAAACTTCAACCAGTAGACTACTGCGTAAAAAGTAAATAATACACATACATTTAAAACTCATGTTTGAATTTCTGTCTGTGCTATTTTAAAAAACAACGTAAAATCTTCTACTACCTACATCAGAAAATGCAAAATCTCTCGTAAAATAAGCGATTATATTTAAAGTAAATTAAATATTTAGTTACTTTCATGACGGAAGAGTAGGTATAAATACTGTTGTGCCTTTTACATCAAATAAGTAAATTAGAAGTAGATATAAGTACATGTAGTTATACATGTTAAAAATATATTATTAGATTAATTATCGTGACAAATCCGAATAAAAAAAATTAAGGAACAATACTTGGCTCTGTTCTCTTCTTTCTCTTTGTATTTATTACCTTTTACTGTCTACTCTACTCTCTTTTCAGTCTTTCTTATGGGTACATTATGTAACATTTATATGTGATTCTATTTTACGTTTTGTCATTTGTGAATGCGCAAAGCTACTCAGTATCCTTCTATCAATCTACCACAAGGTTATCTGGAAAAGATCGAAGCGATAAGATCACCGATTGTTTATATCGGTTATTGTTTTTTTATGTTGTGTTTAATTTACTTGGTGTACAGTGATGATTCATTCTATTGTATTATATTAACGTAAATAAAACGCTGTAAATATACCTATTGTGAGTACTCATAGTTCCTCGCGCGGATATAGCTGCACAATTTTTTACATTGAAATAAAATTCAAATCGTTTTCGTGTTCAATAATTTCATGAAAAACATAAAAAATGCAAAATTAAAAATTAAATCTTATTAAAAGTTAAATCTTATTAAATTTTGTTGTCACTTTCTACAAGGCTGTCAAGGCCGGAAGTCTCCTTCACACTACGAGTAGTTGAGCGTCGATGTAGTAAATCATGAATTAATATTAAATTTGATTGATTGATACGTGAATTGTAAAGGAAACAAGGTTTCTCGCATGAACTATTATTTTATTGCAAATTTTATCATTCAAATTATCGATTGAAAATTATGACTAACTCTCAAGTACAAAAGTTTCATTAATGTATTTTTCTTAATGACATGCAATTGGAAATTTTTCAAAATGTCGGTGTTAAAATAATAATGATAATGTCATTTACGGAATGGTGTGATTCCTGAGCTAGAATTGAACTGAACAATAAATGTAGAAGATAAGACATTTTACGAACGTCTATAGAATCATTATTACTATTTATTATTATTAAGCATGCATATTAGATGAATTACAATGTTGGTTGAATTGAATACCGTGTATTTTAGCACACTAATGCAATCTTTATCCATACTAATATAATAAAGAGATAGTGCGAGTTTTGTAAGAGTGTATTCTTGCAGACGGTTTTCTCCGGAACTACGGGATATATTTAAATAATTATTTTACCATTTGAAAGGTACATTATTCCTGAAGAACATAGGAGAGCATGTAAATGTAATTTGAAATTCAAATCATTTAATCATATTGGTATTCAGTAAATACACTTATGAACGTCATTTTTTGCTTCGACCATCGTTTCGAAAAGGTGCTTTAACAATGAGGAGAAGAAACGGCGAAAGAAACTCCCCAGCACATCTTTTAAACAACACATGGTAATTACAAGAGTTTAAGCTTCTGCGGAACTGTTTTCGACACTATTATTTCCAGGCATCCTTGTCATTAATGTACTCGTATATACTATTACAATAAATTTTTTAACCCGAACGAAGTCGGGACCGCTGGTAATACATATAGTAAAAATTTTATACAATCCACGATAATTAATATTAATAATCTCATATTAAATAAAAAGTAAGTTCTACGGAACTCATAAAATATCAAAGATCAGTGAATAAATTTCACAAAACAACTAAATGAGATAACTGTCAAACTCTGAACAGACCGACAGAAATAGATAGCGAGAAAAAGTTGTTTTCTTGGCAATGGTACAGAAAACATGGATTAGTCACCGTTCATATTTAATTGGGAACTAGTTGTACCACAAGCTATAGACAAATATACGAATGCGCATTAATAAAAAAATGCAACACTAACGCAAAAGATCCCCGAGGCTTAAAAAATTTTTACAACTGGATTTTTGTAAATCGAATTCATATTCATAGTAATGTAAAATTATAAAAAAATATGTAAATATGATTTTTTAAATTCAAATAAAAACAATAAACATCGCTGCAGGGCGTCCATTTAATTCGTGTTTACCTATCAACAACCTTTTTATTTCCGTGTACACGACGACTACCAGATCATTAAGGGAAATGGGGATTGCTGTGACTCATCAATGACGTAGACGTTCAAAAACTTCGGTGATCGGAGACCTACTTTGAGAAGTTAGAATCTGAAAGGAAAAAATGTTTCATCAGCAGTGGAGTAAGGTTTCATTGAAATTAAATATCAATAGCAACGTATTAATTAACTATTTATAAAATATCTTATCTTATCTTATGATCAACATAATCACAAATTACTCTTCTCTTATAATATAAGGTATAAATAAATAACAGTTCACACACTGACACCCTCGCACGACGATTCCCTGTATTGTAAGTGTCATAGAAGTACACAAGTATGACATCATCAACAACATCCATGATCCGAAAACAAACATTTAATATCTAACCTAAATATCTGCCTCGGCCGAAATTCGAACCCGGATCCTTTCATTTGGAAAGCAGAATCACTATCAATTACGCTATGGGGTGGTTAAGAAGTGCGGATGAAGAACATGGAGCATAATTTCACACAGGCCAAGAACGAGTTGTCACACTTGACGTATCTTTAAAAACATTGAGGCTAAGTTTTTGGTACACTGTACCCTCACCGAATTACAAGTAAAAACAAGTGTCATTTCAGCTGATCAACTGTAAAGTCTGTAACTCAGAAAAAAACCCTCTGGATGAAACCCCCGCGTTCAAATCACAAAGTTATCATTAGTTTTCATTTATGTAACATACATTAAAAATTTGCTGCTGTGAAGTTTTTGCCGCTAAATGTCGAACAAGTGACTATTTCGCTAGTAGAATCACAAATTAATCAAGCAGATTGCTAATTGCATCATTTATAACAATAAATATTTTTATAATATATTAAATTTATAATTAACGATTTCATAAACTGTCTTCGTCAATAATCAATGATTAATCACTCTAATGTCTTTGTTGTTGATCTATGTAAGTAATTATTTGACCAAGGAAAAAATTGTTGATTAAAGTCGGTAAAAAATTTGTAGTGATGAAATAGCAAGTTACTGTACATGTTTACATTAATAATTGCTATTTTGTGTACACTAACACAATGAGTTCTGTAGAGAACAGGCCGGCTCTAGTTGAATCCCAAATTCTTAATTACATTATTGTAATGTACAATCGCTTAATAATTTAAAGATTGAAAATGTTTACTAGATCATGACCAATATGGGCCACCGTGAAAGTAGTTATAGTAAATTTACTACGATACGTATTACTGCATATGCACAAAGACCACATTAAAATTCTTTTTTGTTTCACTGTCGCAAAATATGTGATTGCTCCCAAGATAATCTGTACCTGTAATCTATACGACTAAACAAAGCCATAAAAAATATATTAACGTAAATACATTATACTTTTGATTAATTTATAAAGTTTTTGTACATCTGATGAAAACATCAACCATTATATGTTGGCGTCCCTGTTACAGCCCCAAATTAAACCGTCGCTTCTTTATATTTTTTTAAGGCATAATTTGAAAGATTAAAAAAAATAAACATAAATTGAATATCATGAGCGTAGGCGAAGTGAATATCGTGGAACCAAAACATTCAGTTTAAACTAAGCAGCTGGTAGTTACAAAAAATTGGCATGTGCTAAAAATTCTTACACAAAAAAGCACATGAATAACATATGTGCAAGAGTGTTTAAAGACGAACCGCACCATCCAAAACCAACCTCATTAGCGTGCGTCAAATAATCAAGAAACAATTCTCATTAAGGCGGACGGAGCGAATTCTATCTGATACCCTTGGCGAGCGAATTAATCCATCAAGCCGCATAATCCGAGCGGGCGTCGGCTGAACCCGTCAGCCCGGTTGTCTGTCGAGTTGTCAGCCGACATGTCAGCCGGCCTGTCAGCCTCGCTGTCAAAATTATGACGCATGACTGCGCCCACCGCGTCGGTAGTGTTCTTTTTTCCCTGGCTGTACCTTCTGTAATCCGTGAAACGGGATTGGTAGACTCATTTTGCACCGTTTCGCGTTTTTGTATTACGTTGGTTAATATAACCGGTTGATACATGATAATTATTTTTTTTGAAGCTTAGTTCAGCGTGTATAATAAATCTCATCAAGGGTTTTTGAATAGAATTGTGTTCACCTTCAAAGTAAAATTCGGTATTACACTCAGTTTCAATGTATAATCCTTGTATAATATTGAATGTGTACTCTGTTATCATGAGTAACATATTTCTTATAAAATTTACAGGGTTATAAACTAAAGCAAATAATCCGGCGTATTACAAAAAATAAGTAACAGAAAAAACACACGAAAAGCCTATTCATAAAGTACATACATACTCATCCTATAACTGAACAAACATCACCTGTATGTTATCAACAATAATACTATAATCATACAATAAGCAAGCTAGCTAACGAGACATTCAGTTACTACTCAAACACGTTTCAAACAGCAACAAAGCATTCACAATTCACAATACACCGCTGACATGTTTTGATCGATCGCACACAATTGACGTCCTCCAGTCGTAAATGTCAAAAGAATGTCAAAGTTGATGTTTATTTGGGCTTTGTAGAGATATAAGCGGCGGGATTGTTCGATGAAACGTTTGTAACAGGTATGATATGGGTCCAGAACCTGTCGAAGATAATTATTATTACACTTTCATTGTTTTTGTAAATACACGAGTAAACGCCCGTATCTTCGATATTTTAATACTTTCAAATTTTATTTTAATGTACTTCAACACTGCAAAATTTATTTAATCTGAAATATTTATTTATTGTTATTTCTCCAACAATATTTCACAATTTACATATATGATTTAGTAAAAAAATCAAGAATAATAATGGACAACTTTAAGGCGAACGTAACATTTTGCATGTTATAGAAAACTATAATACTATTATGGCATATACACGTGGAAAGAACCAAATGAATATTGTTGCCGAAGAAAAACATTTTTTTTATGATAACCATATGATCTACCAATATGACAAACAGTTTATCATGTGCGTAACCACATGTTCTGCACATATACAAATTTTCATCAAAATTGGTCATAAAAATAATATTTATAGATACAGGTAAGCACGTTTCACGTTGACAAACTTATGCACCACCGTTTCAGTAAACACCTACTCTATCATGGAAGAAAATTAATGAACAAATGTATACTAATAATAAATTGGTAACAAGGTCGACTCTGTACATAGAATATTTTTGAAAAATAATAATAAAAAATAGTATAATCAGCATCTGAGACCTCATCACCACTTACCATCAGGTGGGATTGTTGTCGAGCGTTAATTTCTTTTATTAAAATAAATTTTTTTTTGAATTTTTATCTGGCCTACTATTACAAGGACACACTATCAAGTATCACACTAAAACGCTGTATTGATTGGAATGATATTTAGCATTTCAGTAGTTTAAATTATAGGTCATATATTTTTAATGTAACTGTCGACAAACCTGACGGTAAGTAATCACTATCGCCCATAGACTTCAGTAACACCAAAATCATCATCGAATTGTTGCCGATCATAAAGGAAGCGAGGAATCCGCATTGTCACTGGCTCTCCGACACTGCGACCGAATAACTTATGAAAAATTTGACTGTTGATTTTAGGAGGAGAGTGGTGGCTGGTGGTCGGAAACCACCTTACTATCGTGCAAGTGCCATGGGAATTAAACGGGCTGGTACAGAAATCAGCGACGGTCAAGTCGTCAGTTGTTCAACAGGCTGCACCACGTGTTAGGGAGGTTGTGTTGGATTCCAGGATGGATGGAGTAGTGCTTTTCAGCGAAGAAATGTTAACACTATTTTTGTGTAAATCGTTTTTTACTGTAATTATAATGTACATTGTTAGGAATCGGTATGTCAAAAGTTATAAAATTATATTAATTAAAACAGTCAAGACATAAAAAGTAATAAAATTGTAATAAATGTTCAATACAATTATCTAGTTACATAATCAACATACAAAAATAAATGATTTATGTAAACCACATAATTTTCTGCCTACATTGCTTAATATTCGCGTTGATGTAAATAGCATCCGACATCACATAATTTTTCCAAAGTCGTAAAATCGCGCGGAAAGAGGGATTAAACATTATCTCTCACTACATCCCGCAACCCGCGTGTAATCTGTCAACTGTCACGTGTCACGCAACCGCTCAGACGTCACACGCTCCGTTAGATGTCAGCTGTGTGCTCTGTTATAATAATGTATGGAGTATTTCGTTTGCGATTAATCTTTACACTCGTAAGTGGTCGAATTTTGTTGGATGGTCTGGTCCTCGTAAAGTTAAAAACCATGAGCTGATCTTAGTTCAGTTTTTGTTAAGCTACTAAGAGCTTTGAAGGCCATTATATATTAATCGTTTTTGTTCACATAAATATTATTGTCATTATAAATTAAAATTACCTTACGCCTGATGTTAATTACTTAAAAGTAGTTTTTACAATCTATACAAATAAATTAAAATGCATAACTTCCCTCTAGTAATAATACAAATCTTATCTTTAACAATCCAAGCTAAACAAATAAAGATATTGAAACTGTAAGTATTTTATTGTTTAGGATGTCATTATATTTAGTTCACTAAACCACAAGTTAATCGACAAATGACCTTGAAGTTTTATTTTAAAACGGCAACCTAGAACAACTTAGAACAAAACTTGCAGATGTGGTGGTACTGATCCATTGTTGACTCAGATGAACCTTACAAAAGATATTACCGTATTATCATTCATCAACATCAGATCCGATAATTTTTCCATTAATAAAATCGGGTCTGATCTCACCATCAGAGGGCTAAAGTCTATATAATGCATCACGTTAGTCAAACACGGATGAGGAGAATCACCACTTTTGAGAATGACTCACCAAGTTTTCCTTTTTTTATTAATTATAAGTCAATGCTTAGCTACAATTCCATGTAATGGTAAGTGATGGTGAAGTCCTAGATTGTAAAGCGCACTAAATTAGAAAATAATTAGAAAGTAATTATTTCTAATACGAAAGGGATTTAAATTCGGACCCTACGTGTAAAAAAAATCGATTTTATAAATCACTATCATATTACACAATAATGCTATACGTATATGTGCTTCTAACTTATCCATTAAATGACGCGGAATAACAGTGAGCTGCAAATTTGTATTCAAGAGGGATTAACCATTATCGTCGCGCAACACAACAGCACGCAACCGGGGCCGTACGTAATCTGTCAACTGTCACATGTCACGCGAAAGCTCCGGTGTCACGCGCCCTGTCAGCTGTCGACTTTGTAGCTTTGTTTGCTAATGTGTACAATTTTACATGAAAATATTAGTTAATATTTTATACAATGGGAAGTTCGCTGTACTGAAAATTAGCTGTTCGGTTTGGATTGCATTTGCGAGTGAGAATGCAATTTTTATAGATTTTTTTTAATTAAAAATAAAAGCTTATATACAAAACGCTATAGTCTCATTTTAGGTATCTCGAGTGGTATACTATATACTGGTATAAAATAAACTTTTAAGTCACAATGAACAGCCAAGACCAGATCACAAACACTTGTCTGACCCACAAATGCAAGCCCCGGCCGGGAATTGAGACCTAGGTCTCAGACTAGAGACTCTCAAGGTAAACACGCATTACCAATTACACACACAACATAGCCGTAGGATCGTTTGCTTTTCAGAATGCAAAAGAGTTATTGCTCCGCTTCTTTTCCTGTATCGTAACGCACGTTTACTAAACGACATATCGTTATGACTGTAATGACTTAGATTAAATTCATTTTGCTTTCTTGTGCATTACGCATATATTGTACTAGTAATTATGAGTATGTATCTTCACGATCGTGACCTATTGTTTAATACCAACATGTGAATACTTATAGGAAATAAAAAAGCTAGATTCATTACTTTTTGTTGTATATTTCAAATATATAATTAATAGCTAAATGTGTCTGTCAGTGGACATGAACGTAACCTGTTGTGCAATTATAAGACTATTAAATTTGCCCGAATGTCAATCGCATATTAAATATATATAAACTGGATTTTATTTACTCTGAAAGGTTAAGTGCACCCAATATGGACGTAAACGTTCATAAAAATTATTTTCTCATCATTAAATTTCTTTTATACGGATCATTTATAAATTGGTCTGTGACCGGCACTATAACTAAAACCATAACAAAAAAACTTCCCATTTAATTATACTGACAACAATAATAAATAAATAAATAAACGTTTACACTCTCACAACCCGCGCTAGGATTCCCTGTGTTGCGGGTGGCATGGACATACACAAATATGACATCACAAACACCCATGACCCGAGAACAAACATTTATCTGTCACATAAATGTCTGCCACGGCCGGGAATCAAACCCGGGACCCCTCGCTCGGCCGGCAAGTTCACTACCAACTGGGCTATGGGGTCGTCGATTATACTTATAATAAATATTAATATATTGATAATAAGTATTATTTTTAACAATTTCTGTACTCCGGCCTAGGGCTATGCAACATATACATAGTTAAGAGCTTAAAAACGAAGAATATCGAAACCTATAGTAAAAGGTTAATATTTATTTAAATACAATATCACTTACTTCCATTCAGTCCTTAACCAGTGAAGCAATCAGCAAACAATGAGGAAATCTGCGTACCTCAGAGTACCTACATTTTAAAGGGTGTGTTAAACCCATCAATCCGTAGTCGGACAGCATGATGTTCTATGGCCAATGTCAACGGGTATATGTATATGTGAGGGATCACATTATGAGAGATGACCCAAGCCCCTCAGTTTAACATTTAAAGATGGCGATGACAAGACCAAAACTTATTACGGCTAACTTATTAATCATTACACATATAAAACATATTCATGAAATAGTTTTCAGGCCAAAAGTAGTTATTTTGTAAATTTGCGGTCGTAATAATTTTAAAAACACTCCTATTATAATGTATGAATAATATAATTAGTATTAAAGACGTTGTAATGAAGATATAATTATGGAAAGGCGTATTTTATTATCTTATTAGAGTTCACCGAGTCCTATGGCAGAACCAACATTTTTGAAAATCCCTATAAGAATATCAAAGTTTTAAAGAAAGTTTTTTTAAATATGGCTGTTATTTGCTAATAAGCCATTGCTATTAAGATCATAGTTGTTTACACTTACAAACATCAATCTGTAGGTGTGTCATTGACAAATGTTTGTAATATTACAAAATTTATTTTGATTCTCAGTGAATAATAGAATGCATTATACTTTATCTTTTTCCAGCTTATTCATTCTGTTGTTACTGTACATTTGACATTTAAGTCTCATGATTTGTTTGAACATCATGTTATTATTAAATAAATAAAATAATATTTACCAGAACAGTTATTATCGTTTTATTTAAAAAGCTCTCTATATTTAATAATGAACCTAGTAAACAATCACACCGGCAGGTACTTTTAATAATAGTGATAATTAATTATAATATGTGGAACCCCCGATTGAAGACCGCCGCACAATTTTACCAGTAACTTTAAAGTGAGTACAGCTTTAATTATATTAATAATTACTCCATGATAATCATCAACTTTCTTAAACATTGTGGTAGTAATTAAATATTAATTCCGTTTTTGTTGTCGGAAATAATTTACAGTCTGGAATTGTTGAACTAAGTAGCGTTATAATTTGTTACAGTGCTGTGAGATGCCATTTTAAATTCTATTCTACATATATATTGTGTATAGTTTGTTTCCCAGGTGCTTCTAAAAGTTTTACATTCAGAGGTTATTCATCAAACTACTGATTGCACCTCAACTGGCTTTACTATAACAAACACGGCCGACGAAATCATCTTTCAATAAAATATTTTGCTTATACTAAATCTGTATTTAAGCCACATTTACGTTGTTTGTCGCAAGACTTTTCCAGATTCTTGCTTAACTATAAGTAAAAAGGTCGTTCTAGTTGAGGAAGCTGAAAGAGCTCACGGAGAAGCACACGCCAATTAATTCCAAGAAGACAACATGACACTAATTTAATACTTCAATGTACTTCATAATAAAAAATACTCGCTGTAATGTAAATTAATTGTATCTAGCCGTCATGTCACAGATTATCTATCCAAATTATCGTTGTTAAGCGCATTCATCTCATAACTGTCAGCCTCTTGCACTAATGACGCCAATTAACGATGTTTACACGCGAATGGATAAATAATTCACTGGCCAAATTACCCGGTCACGCCGCACGGTGAATGTCCAACAAGTCGTCGCGCTGTTCGCTCGGTCAATTGACGTGGTAATTTTGAGGTTGGATTTAATACTTAAATTAGTTGCAAGAGTTGCAATAATACGTTGAAATTGGATTCTTGGCAGGGCTGCTCTGGAATAATAATGAATATTTTTTTATTTCAAAGTGTAACGTTTTAGCAATATTACAAAGTCTCTTAGTTCGGTTTTATAGGTGTATACACTAAATAATATAAAGAATGCTACTTAAACATATTCTCCGACATAATCGAATATTTGAATCTGAATTCGCTATAAAGACACGATTTTAACAATATTTTCCAAATGTATTAAAAATATTATTACAATAATTGTTAAAATTCATCTGTTATTCGACAATAAAAAGTTGATAATTGTTCATTAAAGTAAGTCAAAAGTTCGTAACAAACAAGTCTTGCCTAATCAAAATTTATTTAAGCTTATCTGAGTTATATTTAAATTCATATAAACTCAGTTTATTTTTAGTTTATTATTTTAATACTTTCAGATACTTCGAAGAAATAAAATGCGTAGCCCACCGGTAGACAGGACATCAATGTTACATTAAGATATTTATTTAAACCCTGAAATAAAAAAAAGTTAATATCACTGTGTAATATTATTATATAAGCTTAACCGTGACGTTATTGTTAAAACTAGAACAAGTAGAGAATAATCTTGTAATAGGACGTCACCGAGATGATTACTAAATATTTTTACAAAAATATTGACAATTATATATTTAACTTGGTTTTAAATTTAGAAATATGTCTTTATGGATGAATTCATATCTATCTATGGCTACTTTTGTTAATTTTATTTTATTTTTTGACTTGTAAACGTTGCTTTATTTTAAAACATTATTTATTTTAGAAAAAGGATTGTGAAATTATGTTTTTCTTAGTGTCCATTATTAGTATAATCACCATACCTACTAAAATTCATTAAACAGCTCTGTGACACCTGTCAGATCCAGCTCAGATAAATTTTAATTACATTTAAATATGAATTACGACAGACATCATTGAAGGCAATGCAATAAACCCACTCATTTAATGAACATTTTAATTTAAATACCCAAATTACTTTATAATCAGATTATTCATATAAATATAAATAGCGATTATTTCATCGCCATTTTATATTAATGACTGTCCATTGATTTACGATAGTGTCTAGACATTAAAATTAATTATATTCACGTAGTATAATTACAAAAGTTCATCGTCATTAAGATGACGGGTTGTCAGAATGTTTAATTATACCTTGAAAATTATGTTTTGTCATGCTCGCCATCCACAAATAAATAAAGCAATCCATCTTAATCCGCAGCAGTAGCAATGAATCTTTGTCGGACTTCAAATAGGGTGTGAGGATAAGTTTGGTCAATAGTATGTCTCGCGTGATGTGTTCTATCATTAAATATATTTTCCGTATCCTGTGGAATTTTAAAACTTTTGATTTCGTACTGATTCTCTTTTAATGTAATAATATATATATTTTTTTGTTTCTTTATGTGTAAGGACAAAACTAGTCTGTCAACCCGAATAAACCATGAGGTGTTTATATCTTTATTTTCAAAATTATATGCCAAGTAGTTATCAAGCAAATATCAAAAGTTTTTTTTGAAGCAATTAAGCAGGAAAACGAACAGACTTTTCTCTCTGTTGTACCTACTGTTAATTAAGCCAAGAAAAAGGCACGACTTTTTAAAATTATTCTTTATAATTGGCATTGGTACTGGCCATTCGATTATCAGTCGAAACTGTTTACAAGCGACAAAACTACACATCAAAGGTTGCGCTGAATGATTTTTAAGAATTAAATCATTACAGCGTTTTTAAGAATCCATAGAAAAAATCCCATTTTCAATATTTTTAAATAAATTGATATAACTGATTAATTTGAAATATTTACCGAATACAATATTTACCGAAGAATGCCATAGCATGGGCAATAGGCAAGTCTGTATATGTATATTAATCAATGACCAGAGTCTGCTGTTCATAAGCACAAACATGCATGAGTAATGCCATTTCATTTCCACTCATACCCAAATTCAGTCGGAAATTATCTGAAATCATAAATCAACTTAGAGCAATTGCCTCGTACATTATTCAACACGATGCACCAAGACTAGAGGAGGTTGGGTTAAATGGATGGAATCTTTTAATTCCTAGAACCCCCCGCCTTTGACTGGTTTTATTATATATTCGCGGCCCCCAACAGTGAGGTTATTTGGTAAAATGTTCTCCGCGTGTTCATAAATTCTCTCAATTACCTCGTCATCTAATATACGAATGTTTATATGCAGAAAATCATTGGCTTTTAAATGATCAAGTATTAAAAATAATATAACAATGTATATTAATAACAACCTGAAATCCTTACGTTCTTGTCACAGCAATACGGGGTGTCTCTTTGTAAATTAATTTATAATTCTTTACCGTTCAGGCAGCACTACCTTGGATTGCTCTGACGGTGGACATTAGAAAGGCTCCCACAAAACATTTTAAAGAGGTAAAGCAGGAAGTACCGTTTAAAATCACTTGTCTATATTTAAAATAGAGAGTAAATGTATATATACCTAGGCTGCCTATTACGTAAATATATTTTTATAGTGTGCGTATGAATGAACAATGAAAAATTTTATATCAAATTTTAGAGTATCGTTTTTTTTTAATTTTCCTCTCTGTTATTTAGTGTTGCCGTCAACTATATATTTTCAATGTCTTCCTGGGTTGACTGTTTCAGAATGCCCGAAGCTGTACTGTGTCTAAGCTCATTATTGCTCTTAAATAGGATAGGTAATACACAACTAAACAACAACACTATGGCGAATGGTGAATATAGCCTCTTATTGTGAAGTGGTTCCAAAGTTATACCATTAAAGACAAATCTACCCATAGCATATTATAATATGAAGTACACTATAATAGTTCAACCTTGATCGAGGCAAGTGCAATGTCTGAATCATTGGTGCATCTTTGGTGGTCTGCATGTGTGAGCTCATCTTACCTTTCAATATTAGTTACACAAATGACGTCGCAACGCGTTCTCTATGTACAAACTACTCTATAACGCAACACACCGTTGCATGACGCTTCGGGTTGTCAGTTCATGAGCGATGGCGCCGAGCGGACGTCAGCATCTGATTTATTACTTCCGACCTCACCCCTGGCTGGTAAATAATAGTTTTGGGAAATTTGCAGCCACTTGTGGAAAACTCGTGACGTGCTTGGAATTCCGTGGTTATTGGTGTATTTGTATTTTAATCCAGAGTAAGTGAATAGTAAGTTGTTTTTATGGCTGGCAAACGATCAAATAGGCCATCATTAATCATATGACACTAGGAACACTGCGATATCATATTGGTGTATGTCCATGCTACCCGCAACACCGGGAATCCTAGTGTGAGTATGTAAACGTTTGAAAAAAACATTTCCTACCAAGAGGTAAGCGGTACAAGCAGGCCGGCTGACTGTCCAACACTGCAACAGAAACACGTTAAAAGTCTTTACTTTTGATTTTTAGAAAAATGACTAAGCTATCAAATAAAATCCATGCTTATCATGACTCAGCGCAGCGACCTTCAAAACATGTCGCCAATGCCTTGTCCATTGCTCAGCGGGACACAGTAAGATTATCTAGGATTAAATGATGATCGAAGCCGCTTACAATCCCAATGATTACTGCAAGATAGTTTCGTTTCTACAGTTGACTTGTTTGATCACAAAATTGTTACTCTACGAGTAAACTGCCCTCGATTCGACTATGCTTATGCTATGCTATACTATGCTTAGAAATAGTACCTGCATTGTTTTAGGACTGGGTTTTTTTGTTGTGTCAATTAGCGATATATGAATTGTATGACACAAACTTTAAATATTAAGTGATGTTTACTGCAATACATTAGTAAAAAACCATAACGAAATCGATTAAGTCGTTTTCTTACAATTAAGTATTTCATCTGCCCGTTTGTCGGCTGTTGACATACCAAAATATTTTAGAGCCTCATCATAGCTCAAGCTAAATTTCCGTTTACGTAATAACATTAAGAAGTAATTTTGTAGTCAGTTTTCATATAACTTTCATACATGGAACGGCTTTGGACCGTACATATATCACTTGGTTTTATGAATTGTAAATTTAAAGTTATAGTATAGTCTTTAGTGGGCCATAATTTAAGCTGTAATAATAATGTAGAGTAGGGTTGAACGGGCTTCAAAGCAATAAATTTACCTCCATGTTTATGTTAAATGAATTAAGTTATTCTTACGTAGTTCAATTTGTTAAAATAACTGTAATGAGTTTTAATTAACTTCAAAGAATCGGCGTTCGAATACAAGTGACTTTGGCGATCGAAAACTTCCTATCATTTGGTTTATATTTCGAAGACTCTATAGAATATTTACTTAAAAGCAGTATTTGTGCTAAATGAGTAGTTTTGTACTCAGTGTTAAATGGTGCTACAGCTCAATAACATAAATTCGTTTTACCAAACCAAAGGTGAGCTATTATCTCAAATAAAATAGGTCACAATAAATGTTTTTTCACTACCTTTTGAACACTTATTTTTTTTAATAAATATAACATGAAATTTGTATAAAAGCAACTGATAAAATATGCAACCTTTTACAATATTTATGAGGGTCAATGTAATAATTTATTTTGTTTAATATTTTCATATTTAATTATTTATTTTGTTTTGTATTCGTTAAATTATCTTTCTTTATTTTAATGCGTTCTAAAAATGAATATTTTCACATTTAACTTGTAATACGTTATCGATGTATTTACATTAATTATAGACGCAAAACATTTACATAAAAAGCTTTAATAAATTTTAGAAACACATGCAATTACTCACTTTGTCAAACACCTTACAATCTCACAACTTGTACCTACATGTCCGGGGGCATAATACGCAAACGTGATAGCTGTAATTATTGACATTAGTCTAGATAATGTCTAGACGCTAGATTTTAAATTAGTTATTTATAAAAGCTGACAAATGTTATATGTTGTGTAAAATAAGGCGATTATTTAAACATCGTTATTTGAGTTTTTATAGAAGATTTTTTTATTGATGGATGATATCGTTAAGCATACAAGAATAGAAAAGAAAAAGAAAAAAAATTATGCAACACAGTAATTATTATAAATGGTTTTGGATCTAAAAACTAGTCCAAGCCATACCTAACTACATATATAAAGTAATATTTTGAACAAGAAATAGCTGAGACTTTATTAAAAATTAATTCTTATTTGGATCTGTGAGTAGTAATTAAGAGTTCCGGGAATCATCCGTCAATGTCAGCAGATGATAAATTTGCTGTCTTCACTAAATTTTAATATTTAATTAATTAACCAAAATAGTAGAAATAAATTTTAATAAAGATAACATTAAATTATTACTTTATATTTATGTAAATTTATTTAGGAATTTGTTTTAAGCGTGTACACGTTTGTATAATGTTGTTTGTAATCAGTGTAAATACTGCTTTTATCACGTCACGTCGTTTCGGAATTAATATTGAAATAAACATGAAGATCTACCTTGACTATGTTGAAATAATAATATAATATTTCAATACACACTTTAAATTACATTTTGTTTCAGATCTAATTCAACATTCGAATTTTTCATTGTGGAAACATCTTTTACCAAAGCTAATAAAAATGATATTCAAATTATACTTGTAAATCTTGTTTCATTATTTACTCCTGCTACTATTATTAAAGTCCTTTCCTTTCAACAGATGCTCTTAGTTTGGGAGTTCCTTGCCAATCCTTCTTCCGAGACTACTCATTGTATATAGCTGCTGATACGGTGGCGTAACTGGAGTTTCAAAAGAACGTGATAAGGAAAACATTTTGTAAAGAAAAAAACATTAATTAAGTCGATAATAAAACTCCGTGGTTGAGTTGAATCCTCAACCAACAGTTTTCAAATACAATTTCTCAATATAAACAAACTACTGACATTATCATATTCCGTGTCCATTCGAGATAGTATGTTTAATGGCCAAAGAACTTAGCCAATATTTATTCATTTACATAATGATTCGAATCAAATTTTCACGTTATAAATGTTATGTTTACGAATGCATACGTAATATATTGTTATGTTTACAGCTTGCCTTATTTATGATATCAATGTGTTTGAATAAGTTTTTATTAGAACCGGGGCTTAAGCAAATAATTTGACGAGTGGAAGAGATTTTGTACTTACCGTTTGTATGATACAGAACCATTACCTATTAATAATGCCGTGATACAGTCTGTTTCTTCGGTTTAGGATTAAGTTTATTTGTGTTGGATATAAAGAAAGAACAACACTTAATATTTTGTGACTTAATATATTGTGTGAACATAACATTGTAATGGTTTCTAAGCAAATGTTACCAGTCAAGTTGTGTTGGGGCGTGTGTGACTCCATCCATCCTTGTCTCCAAAAGTCAAGGTTCCCTACTTGTGGTGCACTCTTTGGAACAACGGACGAGGCAATATTGCCAGGAGCCCTCTGTTGATTGGTGTGAGTGTGTGAACGTTTATTTATAACGTTTATTTTATTGATGGTCGCTGAGCTCTGTACTATTCAGGTTAATGCCAATGTTACTTGTTCATGGTGGTTCTTCAACTGTCTGGTTACTGACCACCTTACTTATCCATCCATCCATCCATCCATCCATCAGCCTTTGGAGGTCCACTGCTGGACATAGGCCTCCCCTAACTTGCGCCACTCTGACCGGTCCTGTGCCTTCTGAATCCAGCGGATGCCCGCTGTCTTCTTCAGGTCGTCAGTCCACCTGGTCGGGGGGCGTCCTATGCTCCTTTTTCCGAGACGTGGGCGCCATTCGAGGACCTTTCTTCCCCAACGGTTATCGGTTCCTCGAACTATGTGCCCAGCCCATTGCCACTTCAGCCGATTAATTCTCTGAGCTATGTCGGTCACCCTCGTTCGTTAACGGATTTCATCGTTTCTTATTCGATCGCGTAGAGAAATACCGAGCATAGCTCGTTCCATAGCCCGCTGGGCGACTCTGAGCTTATGCATTAGGCCAATAGTGAAGCACCACGTTTCGGATCCATATGTTATCACTGGCAA
The DNA here is from genome assembly GCA_003671415.1 of Megathymus violae. Taxonomy (NCBI): domain Eukaryota; kingdom Metazoa; phylum Arthropoda; class Insecta; order Lepidoptera; family Hesperiidae; genus Megathymus; species Megathymus violae. Next base: position 7,411,945 of record PDGT01000007.1, read on the forward strand.
CACACACTGCTCGAACACCTTCGACTTCAGGCACTGAGGTAAATTTTTGGACGACAAGATATGACGTAGTTTCCCGAACGCCGCCCATCCGAGTTGGATTCTACGAGTGACTTCTTTCTCGAAGTTGGACTTACCCATTTGGATCACTTGTCCTAGGTAAATGTACTCGTCTACAACTTCAAGAGCAGCGCCGTCAACAACAACCGGTACGGGACATGGACATTCGACATGATTTTCGTCTTGTCCATGTTCATCTTAAGACCCACCCGTTGTGAGGCGCTGTTCAAGTCCCCGAGCATTGTACCAAGTTCTTCCAGGGAACCCGCCAGGATGACTATATCATCGGCATATCGCAGGTGTGTGATGTATTCGCCGTTGATGTTGATGCCACGTCGTTTCCACTCCATCAGCTTGAACACGTCTTCCAACGCAGCGGTGAACAGTTTTGGGGATATGACATCCCCTTGTCTGACACCTCTCTGCAGTTGGATGGGGTTCGTTGCTGTGTCGTGTACTCTGACGGACATAGTGGCAGATGAGTACAAACACTTCAACACCTCGATATACCGGTAGTCGATCTGGCACCGCTGGAGAGAATTTAGTACCGCCCAGGTCTCGATAGAATCAAAGGCTTTCTCATAGTCCACATAGGCAACACACAACGGCAGATTATACTCCTCGGTCTTTTGTATAATCTGACGCAGTGTGTGTATGTGGTCCATGGTGCTGTAGCCTTTTCGGAATCCAGCTTGTTCGGGAGACTGGAAGTCGTCAAGCCTGCGTGCAATCCGATTTGTGAGGACCCTCAAAAACAGCTTATAAACGTGGCTCAGAAGTGTAATGGGCCTGTAGTTCTTCAAAAGAGCTTTATCGCCCTTCTTAAAGAATAGCGTCACCACACCTCTGCCCCACGCTTCCGGGGTAGTTCTAGTATTAATGACGGAATCGAACAGTTTTTGGAGCGCCACTAAAAGGGGTTTCCCTCCAGCTCTTAGCAGCTCGGTTGTGATTCCGTCATCTCCCGGTGCCTTGTTGTTTTTAAGCTGTTTGAGAGCTTCTCCAATCTCATACAGGCTGACGTCCGGGATATCCTCTGTGTAGTGTCGGGTCAGTTTAGCTCGCTTGTCGTTCTCCTCGCGGGGAGGTGGAGCTTGAGAGGAGGCATACAACCGTCCGTAGTATCTCTCAATCTCTCTCAGAACTTCAGGTTTCGACGAAACCATAGTGCCGGATTCGGTCTTCAACCTCGTAAGCTGACTTTGCCCAATAGACAGATCCCTGGCGAACACTTTGGAGCCCTAGTTTCGCTCAATTGTGTTTTTTACACGATTGGCGTTGTGTTTTCGTAAATCGCGTCGCCTGCACTTGGAGATCTGTTTATTGAGCCGCCGGTATTCCCTCATAGAGGTTGGAGACTGCAAACATAGTTCTCGTCGATCCCTCATAAGACCAAGAGTTTGTTCTGAGAGAACCCGAGATCTACCACTAGGGTGGGTCTTGAAGTACTTCGACCCTACCTCGTGGACTGTTGTTACCATCCTGGTGTTAAACTCGTCCACTGACATGCACGGTTCTAGGCACGCAAAACGGTTTTGCAGCTCAAGTTGAAAGTTATCGGATCCCTGGATTTGGACAGATGTTGGGCGAGGCGTAGACTTCATAAGGCGTGACCGTTCCAGCTTCAGGTCGATATTTAATGTGCCTCTTACAAGACGGTGATCGCTTCCGGTTTTGAACCTGCTGATCACAGAGACATCAGACCTTACTTATATCAGCTTTAAAATGGGTTTTCATGAAATTTAGTTACAATGTTATTTAATTTAACAAGCGGTTATTTCGTTTCTTTTTTGGCAACTTCTTTTTTCGACGGTGATGCTATTGGTACTTCCTCTGGCAATGATCAGTGTTGAGCACATACCATCAAGTAGCTTATCTGCTTTTTTGTTGGCTTATGAAAAAAAAAATATGAACCATATTTCCCTATGGTTTCCCTATGGTTTCACGCTTAAACACCGTGCCGATTTTCTGTTTGGTCCATGTGTCGAAAAAACTAACCATTAGTGGGTTAAAATAGTAAATTATAAGAGATGAATTGCAAGTCGATGAGTGCTTTGAGCAGAATATTCATTTAAAACAATTGTGGTAAAAACGAACGGTAGTTGAAACCGTGGTAGGTAATAAGTTTTTTCTAATTGTGAATTAATATTTTCGACATATCCAAAATCAATCTTGGATTTTAGACTTCAAGAACTGTCTAAGATTAAAAAACAAGGTCAATCAACAAAAAGTATAAGCCCAGATTGGTCATTCTTAATCCGTCAATAATATCAACGGTGGAAAATCATATTATGCCTACATCAAATAGTATCTTGTTTTTATTGTCCAAGATTTCTAAGTAACACTTCCCAAGCGGATTAAATATTACATTATTAGGTCCAAACAACCATTAATCAAGCTACAGTGAAGGCATTACGATCAAACTTTGTATAACAACCAAATGACTTTAGAAGCACGATGATTGATTCAGAACTGAACGCGAGACAGACATCATTAATATTGTCTACATATGATTGATCGCCCTCAAACTAAGTAAGTCGTGTATCATTCTTGATAACCGATGCCCGGTCACGTTTAATAGAGAATTGGATATGAAATCAGGATCGGATCTCTTAGTAACAAATGAAATCTAATGAATGACATTAACAACTAAACGTTTGGTTTATCCAAAGAACGTGTCAGTATTAAAACCAATGACGCTTCGTCCTCTCGACATAAAATAAACAATATCAATATCGATTAAATTAACAACGAACGCGACGGGGGACTTTTATAATATGATAAATCGTCCCATTAAAATCAAGCGCGGAATAAAGAAAGAAAATTATGATGTCTGTAGACGAGTAATAAAATGGGAATATATTAGCAACCCTACGCGAGCTGGTAATAAACAACTTTTGTGTGGAAGGCAGCTCTCCAGCTGATTCATAAATTTTGTGGCGCGCCGCTTAGTTTTATATACGACATTATCTATTCGCACGCACACCATTCAAACATGAGATACAAAACTGACACATGTTACTTACTCAGACTTGCCAACTTTACTTGCCAAGTGTCAAGAGAAACCATAAAACCCACAAGATTTTTTGAGACGATTCAAATAAATAAACAATACTTGCTTATTAAACAGTTTTTATACTGTGCATATATATGACTGATTAACGCAAAATGAAAGCTGGAAAAATTACGACTCCATGTACGTCAGTAAACAATCCATTAACGGTCGTAGAAGAAGAAGGTATGGCGAACGAGCACCTTGTATGGTACATATTAACATAATCAGACACATTCACTGAAGTAATGTATGTAAAGAAGTTTAATGAAACGTCCCCGATAGCAAGCTCGGCGAGTCATGAAATAACTATCATTAAACCCGACACGATACAGACGATAATCATCGGCTACGAGCAAAAAGCTATAGCGTTGGTTGTGATGCAAATTGCACATGCCATAAATCAAGTACTTAATCACCGTGCCACAACTCAGAACGTAATAATGAGATTACTTGAAAAAATTACATACAACGACGTTCGCAAACCGATAGTAGATGACGGGAAAATTGACTGGAAACTTTATTGTCTAGAACAAAGCATGTCATGTCACAATCGATTCATTGTTGACACTCAACGATTGATGGATAGAATTGATGGAAACTTTAGTCAATAAAGGTAGTTTGCATTTTTCTGAACTTTGCAACTTGGAGGTACAAAATGGAAGTAAAGATATAAAAACCGATAATAAGAAATCGACCCGAGTAGAAACTGAATTTATAGTCGAGGCTGAAAGTACAAACGGTGACGATAACTCACCATATACAATAAAGAGCGCTATTGATCTTGCAGAAAGCGAATCGGCTCGTAACAGAGAACAAAACACGCTACCGCCGAATGTCGCATAAATCTTTATTATTGCAGCAACAAGCTTATACCAAGTCGTTTCAGGTACTCAAACCGGATCTCGCTCGGTATAAACTCACGACTTCGAAGCATTTTTTCGCTCAATGAAATATGCTACATCGCCCCCGGGCCGAAGGAAGGAAATCCATAAATAAATAATAATACAACCATTTATATTACCAAAGGGTTTCGCCCGACGTGTCTATTATCATCCGAATTGTTTAAATATGATAATGTTTCAAAATAACAGGCAGTTCGTTCGCGGCCGCGACTTCTGTTCGACTATTACCATAAAGATTCACTTAACAGACTGTTTCAAAATTATTATAGTGGCCTGACACTGTTTTATGGCTGAGAGAGATTATGGTGCCCATTTTTTGTTCGTATACTTAATTTAAGTCCTGAGATTGTAATACGAAGATATAAGTTAGAAGAAAAAGAAGAAGAAACTAAATATTGCTTAGTTAATTTTGATGACTAATGCATTAACACCTTTAAATAAAATCAGCGTCATAAAAAAAAAACCTTATCTATATTACCGAGGATATAACTAAAGATTAACTCGTGAGATTTCCTTTAGGTTCAGTTTATCAAAAAGAATATTACCATTCAAAATTACAATGTAATAACGGAACTGGTAATCATATTCGCAGATTAAGATCAAATTTAATTATCACCATCCGGCCGCACAATCGAGTTAAGTTCAGCCAATGTTGCTGCATTAAAGACGGCAAATAAAGGGTAATAAAGTACCCCCAATAAACCCCGAAACGCAACGACTCGACTCACTGGCAATAACCGTACGTAGACTAAACAAATGATTTTCTTGATAATAAAAACTTCACAATAAAAGCGCTCACGAAATGTCGGTCATTAAGTGTATTTACGCAGCGAAACGGATATAGGGGGCCGTAAAAATGTGGAGCGGCTTATTGAGATGTTGGCAACCGTCGCCCGCGAGAAGCGACTTAATCTATGGCCTACACGCCTCACAGAGCTAATTCAAGAACCCGACTCGGCGTAAGAAAATTAAAATTTGCCTCAATTTTTCTGACAAATTAAAACTCTAACAAAAGAAACACAATACCCGCGAACCATATTATCAAGATTGCATAAAGAACAACGTCCTTTGTATTCTGAGTTTTACGAGCATTGCCAAGGAAAAACGTTTAGGTAAACACGGGCGCAATAAAAACAGGTGGGCATGCAATTCTCGAAGGTATGCAACGAGCATGAAGTTTATTTAAAACCGAAATATGTTCAGTTGCTTTATCGCTAACATATGAGCTTACACTGGTTGTTAGCCGCCAATTAAACTAGTTGCAAGACGAGGTAATAACTTTATATGGAGTAACTATGTCAAATGCGTTTATAAATATGAACGCGAACTAGACGTATCGCGACGCGCTCGAACTCGTTAAATATGCATAAGTCATTGGTAAAATTTCACTCACTGGGTACCAAATAAGCTGAACAATTAATATATTTCTCGACAACAATGAAGATAAAAATGAAGCAGCCGTCACAACGAATGAAGCAGAAAGAACAAGCCGAAGCACAATAGGAATAAAAAACAGTAATAGAAGCCCATATTTATTAGTCCATTGTTAGACAACTGTTTTTTGTTGTAACACGATTCGGTGCCATTGATTCGAGAACTGTTATTTCATTCATAATTTATCAATATCGAGCTTTGTATTTAAATGTCTGGAAATGGATTTGTGTACAACGCTAGATTAATGCGCTCATCGAATTCATATTTTTCATAATGCGATGATTTGACACAAAACGCGCACGTCACGGCACTGTTTTCTATTAAGGGATCAGTTGAAGAACTTCAAATCGTGAGAGCTTCCATTACATGACAGAGCACTTTAAAATTATTGGTTAAATCATTTGCATTTACTGATTAACCTCTGGCTTTCTACTAACTCTTAAATACATTACTGCTGTTTTCGTCTTTGGAATTATGAAGTCTATCTTCGTGAACAGACTTCAGTTTAATGCTAAAATGAGGCTGTAAATTAAGGCAATGTTCCTTTGATTTCTTCGGGGCAACCATGCGCTAGTTTGTCAATTCTAGGCCGTTGTTAGTACGTGTGGGCGGCAAACGGCCCTCATCAATCACTCGGCGTGACTCTTTCAACCTGCCGACGACGTAGGGTTGCAACAAGACATTTATACACATAAATTATGCCCGTTTTTGTGCGTCTGTCGAGTGGAGACAAAATTTGTTAGGAAAACTGTTAATTAATTACACGTTTACGATGTTTATCGCTCGATAACGTTATGCATGATATTTTTTACGTCACGGTGGCAATTTATCACGTTCAAGCGTTAATTCGAAGGTCGGTAATGAAGAGATGGCGGAGATTTTAACATTGATTTATTTTTATGGCACAAAATGTTTATGGCATAATAATTTGTTATGTGAATATTATGTTTCATGTTTATTTCATAATAACGACATTATAAACATATCTTACATATTATAAAGACGTAGAATAAATATATAATGCAGCGCCTTATCCATGCTATTTAGGATTATACCTTTATATGGAAGTAAGTTTACAGACTCACACACTCACACCCCCGCACTAAGATTCATTATGTTGCGAATAGCATGTACATACACAAATATGACATTACAATCACTCATGATCTGAGAACAATCATTTATGTATCACATAAATGTGCCTCGACCGGGAATCGAACCCGGGACCCCTCGCTCCGCAGGCAGGGTCTCTAAGAACTAGGCTACGGCTAGTCTGTTTACATGAATGCGAAAATCTTAAAACACACTACAAGGCTTAACTTGCGGTTATTACCTACAGCTATAGTGTATCACACGTAATTTTTAAGTTCATAGAAGAAAAAGGAATATTTAAAAAATGCCTGATAAAAATGAGTACAATTTTTATCGTTTCAAGTTTTTTATATCTGTATGATAAGACATAATCTAAGGCTGACGGACGAAGTTATAACACCAAAATATGTACACAGGAGTATACGCAGAGGACAATCATATACTCCTGCATGGTGTATACTAGCTACCCTCCATCTAGTGTCAATGGTAAAACGTTTTTAACATGTTAACATAAAACCAATAAAATATATGAATGTTTGAGTTTTACAACTTTTGACAAATTGTACCTCATTTATAACAGCTGCAGCACCTCAAATACTGATTTCTATTGAACGTTTCTGTTAACAAACACAGATTAGTATCCTGTTTGTAAGTTTTTTAACCATAAAATAAATTTATATATTAATAATGCTAAAATAAATAAAAAATCCCATAAAACAAGCAAGACTCAAACATATCAATGTCTCACCAATTATAATGTCAAAACTGTTTTTCAAACAGTGCGTTAATTTTATTTTTAATTTTTTCATTTTATGTCACAGTATGAAATTTATGCAAACAAACAAACCCATGAGATCTTGTCTAATTCGAACGTCTGCCTACCAGCTATTAATGAGTTCAGAAAACCTTTTTTTCTATCCTTATTTTAAATAAACTTTATACTAAATGACATTTTATGTACCAAGTCAAACTGTGAATCAAAACAATCCAAGAATCCACTTAAACACAATTTTATCAAAATCGATCCAGCCATTAAGGAGGACTTCAGTGACATATACACGTACAGAATTTTTTATATTCCTACAAAGATTTTAAGATTCGCTGTACTAGAACTGTAATAAAAAAATTAAATTAGAATAAAATATACTTTCGTTCGATGTTCTAACCTGGTACAACTAATGATATTCACAATAAATTTAAAATTTGCATAACTAGTGGCTGTTTGCCGTTTGACTACTTGCAAATGTTATAAATACAATTACGATAACATTTTAATTTGTCACTCTATACTAATTATTACATACATATACTTTTTTCTGATTCTTTTTAGCAAATAATGTAGTCGACTATTCTTGTAATATTCTTGAAAAACTGTTTAGCACTACTTCTGGCTTGTTTTGAATCATGAATCTGTAAAGTAGAATAACAGAATCTACTCCGATTTTATTGTAGCATATTAAATGATCAGTTTTCGCAGAATCTTTGTTTACGTATACATAAGACCTGTTAATTATTTGATCCAGTTTGTTTTGTTTTGAAATATTAGGACCAACGGAATGTTGGAATTAACTAATCTATTGCAATGCTTAGGAATGAACACTAATAAAACTGTAATTTTTTTACTGGTTATTTTTTGATATCCACTGGGCATTTATCCTCTGATTCATCATATAAATAACTAAACAATGATACTTTTGTCATTCAATTTACTTATTATTTAACCCACAGATATTTGTTTTACGGTTGCCTATGAACGGCGATTAACGCTTACCATTGGGCCCTTTGCTAATTTCTTGGATATATTAAAAAAAACTACTCTCCATCAGCAGTTTTGATAACCCTAGTTCGTTATGTAGGTGCTCACTTGATCATAGTCACCGTTGGCGTTGGGTGACGTTTTTATACCAGCCGATGGATGGCGCGTCGGAGCCGCGAAAAATTGCCACGATGTTTGCTTAGAGGCGATTGATTTGGCTTTATTAACGTGGCTTTTTTTGTTTTATAGAGGTTTTAAAGCTTGCAAAATTGAGGGAGGGGTGGGGATGGGGGTGACGGAAAATTATTTCGAAGTTGATTTTTACAAGCACTTATCTAACGTCAAACTACGCCATCGCTTCAACAAATCCGTGCCGTTAGTGGTCCTAGAGGAAGAAGCGGTAAGAAACTCCCACGGAGTTTTTTTTCTCACAGTTACAAAACACACTTGTGGTTATAAACTGGCTTAATAGTAAACTCATATGTCCAAGCAGTCTTATCCTGAAAGTAATCATCAAGTTTGTTATAACCTTTCCGCACAAGAATGCCTTTGACGTGAGTTTTAAATTTATAATATAGCATTTCTGTCAAGTATAATGGAATTTTATTATAAATATTTACACATCTACCCATGAAAGAGCCATCAGTTTCGCTTAGTCTGAAATTTGGAACAATCTGTTTAGCCTTATTGCTAGTATTAATATTGTGAACATTACTCTTCCTAAGAAAACTATCAGAGTATTTTTTAACGTACATAATATTATCAAAATATATTGTGAGGCTACAGTTAATGTATCAATTTCTTTAAAGAGATCTCTAAGGGAATCCCTAGTCCTGAGGTTTTAAATGGCGCGTACTGCTCTTTTCTGTAACATAAAAATCGACTTAATATCAGCAGCTGAGCCCCACAACAACAGACCATAAGTATGAAAGTAGCTAAAATAAACTAATCTTGCTGTTTCTACGTCTGTTAAGAGCCTCACTTTCTTAACAGCGTAGGCAGCAGAGCTAAATTTCCCTGACAAGATTTCAATATAAGGACTCCATTGTAGTCTATAGTGATTCCAAGAAATGTGGTAGAATTTATTTGTTCTACTACTACCTTATGTAAAACAATATCAGTTGGCACTTATATAACATTTGGTAAAGTGAATTTAATAAATTTCGTTTTTGAACAAAATTTACAACTTCTTGATTATGAAATCACGAAAATATCAAGTTGAGCATAATTATAGCTTGAATTGCTTATGGTGTAATTTATTATCATTTTCTATAGTGAGGCAGAAAATTATGTTTCATATTATACAAATAATGATGGTGAAATAGATCATTCAAAACATTTTTATTTCTACCAAAATACAAATTATGAAAAATGTGTGAAGTGAAGAAGAAATAGGTTAGATTCGATAATCTAGAAAGAATGAAATATAATAAGACAGTAACAGAATTCAGAAAAAAGAAAATAACATTTTGAAACATTATAATCACAAGTTTTATGTTTACCTTAAAGGTAAATTTCAAGTTGACATAAATTTAAGCAGAGGATTGTTTAAGAAAAGTATGAAGTTTTATAAATAAAAATAGCCTTGATAGCCTACATTCTGAACCTAAATTTAATATTACGACATCCATAGTCTGCAATAACTTTTCGTCTAATAATAAATCAACCCTAGTTATAACTTTCTTAACTCCGAATGTGTCATCAAAACTTTCCCATGATATACTAAACAATATCTCACATCTGCGTCGTGTTCTTTGACCATCTCATTATTATAAGCCTACATTTGAACCACACCATTACTAGTATAAAAATTAAATTTAACTTAATGATACGCAATTTACTTTAGATCCTCTCGGTAGCAATTACGACCATTATCAAAGATTCAATCTTCAGATAATGACTATTGGTTTGATGCTCTTGAAAGAACACCGTAATACAAAACGAACAAATGTATTGTAAATTGAGGTAAGGTGGACTTTAGACAGTTTTATAAGGTTTTATACGTGCTTCATATTTTGTTTATAGTAACTGTCATGACCTTATGAAGAATGTCACCTATAAGAATTCAGTATTCATAATGCTTTCGTGGTCAAACTTAAGAATGATCGTATTTAAATCATCAATTTTAAAATACTTACAGTGATCAGTTAATATTATTATTAAGTTAATTATCATTCATAAAATAGTCATAACGTATGATTAACATTCTCATAATATGATCAAGTTATTTCCTTTCTATTATTGCAATAATAACTGGTACTTTGAAATTGATTAGGATGTCCTTCAATTGTTTAAAATAACTGGTGTTGAAATCTATGGCTATAATACAGGTGTTTGTAAGTAGATTACAAATTTAAAAATAACATATATTATGATAATATTCATATAATTCCCTGTATAAAATATAGTATAAATAGTTACAAATACATGAGATATTAAGCACTAAATTATTCCAAAAACAAGTTCATAAGATATCGCCAAGATCATAATATTGTCATATAAGACTAACAGCACGGTACACGACTCACAACAATAATCTAAGGAAATATATGCTCCAAAAAAACTTTATTCAAAACGCCTTATTCAGAGCACAATGAAAGATTAACCAGGGTATTGGGGAGAGTGATGAAGTAAGGAATGCGTCTGACAGAGGAGCTGCTATTGAATATTTTAAGCATGCGGCTCCAACAGAATAAAATTGAAATAAGAAATTTTAATATGAAAATTCTATACATTTAAATATTAAAACGACTGTTACACCATACATAAGTGAATGGAGATTAATGATTAATAACAGAAAATTTCCGCAATAATTTGTAGTACAAGGGAACCAACAGTTTGGCCTAGTTGGTAGTGACCCAGCTTGCCGAGCGAGGGTCCCGGATTCGATTTCCAGTCGGAGCAAAAATATTTGTTTGACGGATAAAAGTTTGTTCCTGGATGTATTTATAATGTCTTATTCGTGTTTGTATATGTTATCTGCGAGGAATCCTATTAGGAATATTGTGTCTGAATTTATTTTTTATTAGAGAATTTTGAAAGAACACAACTTAGCCACTACAAATATAACTATAACTTACGATTATCTATACGTTCTGAATGTTTAATATTAATATACTGAAAGTACTAAAAGTTATTAAACTTTATAGTTGATTTACATGTCATTTATTTTAGTGTACCTTAATAAAAAAAACAAAATTGGTATTATATTTTTAAGTGCCTGACCTTTTCTGATACTTACAAAATTTTTACGACCATTTAATTGGCGGAACCCACGTTTTCGGCACGATATACTTTAAACTTAATTGATTCTTTTAAATTTCAACACAACTGCGGGATTATAAATGTATGACTGTCTTGAAAACAAATTGCAAAACAAGATATGAGTCAGTTAATGACTGAGCCGAAATTCCAAATATGTCCACCGTATACACAAAAACGTAATACGATTCAATCTCAGTCGTTGATATGGTTTAAAGTATTTTTATTTGTTTCAATGGTGCTTTGTAAAACGTCGGGTATAATGAATATATTACCAGTAGCGACAGTATTTTTTTGAAACGGTAATTATTTAAAAGAGCGATCGGTCGGTATTCTGATAAACAGCGCGATAACAATACATCTCCGACATCGTTCACGCATTCCCTATCCCCATCCATTACTGTTTCATCTTCAATAACAAGTTTCGCTTTACCAGCCTGTATAGTATCACTTACTCTCGAAATATGAACGTTAACATCATCAGTTTTGGGTTTACTATCCATTGTTACACATCCTCTCTGCGGGAGCGCTAACTCTTTCATCTATCATAATCGTTCATGCTGAAAACAATCAAGATTGATTTTTCCTTTACGCAAAATTGGGCCATAACATGCGTGACTTTGGGTTTAAATTCAAATGTCATGTAAAAGCTTTGTCGGTTGATAGCTAACCACCGTCGGAGGCGAATGTAGGCGGCGGCGTAACGAAGGGACCCACGGAAAATGACAAATGACATCTGCCTACCGCCTGTCAAATAACGGACAGATAATAAATGACCCCGATTGTTTATCATCAAATATCTCATATATCATTATCGTGTACTCAGCGCTTTGGGCGGAGGGCGCTTTGACTTTGTATGATTAATATTGTTTGGTTAATTTTGAGTCTGTAATGTAAATACTTTGGGGTAGTTTTGGTGGCGTCATCGTAGGTTGATTACATGTTGATGATGCGGGCTAAGTCCTAGATCAATCTTCTAAGCTCACCATCAGTGTTATGAGACATTGGTTTGTTGTGTTGGTATTTATTTTATTTTTCCATTTTCTCATCATAGCTGATCTATGATAATAACATCACAACTTTGTTTGTGTAATTGAAAATAGCATTTAAACTCGTGTAATGTTACAGTTATGAAATAATTGTACAATAGTTATAATTTCTTAAAACAGTAACAAAAATGCTTCCAAAATAATTTTAAAATCCTTACAAAACAGTCTACGTATTTACTTCAATGAGCATCATAAGCAAACATAACCCGTATTCCATTGAATAAAGCTTATTATAACCAAAAATGAAATCTAATAACACAGAAAAAAATTAATTTAAGCGGACTAAAATCTCATTCATATTAATATCTCAAATCTGTATCAACGGTGCTCAACCAAATAAGTTCAATTAACTCATTCACGGACCAATGGCTCGTGACAGCCAATCAGTTAATGGTAAAGTATTATCGATAGAAGCATCATAATATCAATAATACAGTGTCATTATGTAAGTAGATTTATTTAAGTGATTTCATGAACTTACGAAGAAGTAAGTATATTTTTAAAGTAACAGCCAGCAAACAGCTTCTATCTGAGCCGCCTCTGGGATGCCTTTAATGTTACGATGTCCGTGGGCGACGACGAGTTTCCAATAGGCATCCAGTTCGCTCGTTAAACGGTTGCTTACATAAAAAAACTACATAGACGGATCCAGTAATAATATATAATCATCAAAACCCAAGTACATATCAAAGTAGTTATCGACGCTCAAGCGGACTAGAAAGAGAAAGTGATAGATAGACCCGTTACCTTTCTCTCCAACGCTGCAACCAAACCACATGTTTAATCAGGCGGCTAACCTAAGCCAGGAAGAACGATAAGGATTAAGCTGAATAGTACAGTGCCTGCCGATCTTTAAAAGCAGGGACCTACCGCCGTTGCCTCTCCTATCGTTTTATAAGGTGAATCAGATAGGAGATGATGGTTTGGACTTCATCCTTCGTCAGGAAAAGAGTATACGACATTTTTATCAAAATTAAGAAGTAAGCGATAAGTGGATAGTCCTACCTTTGATTACACTTATCTTAAAAGAAGTCATAGATGTGTTTAATACTACTGTTATACTTGTTTTTTGTATTCCTTCAAGGAAACCATCACATAAGCGCCAATATTGCATTTGAAAACTTGCTTAATGCTTGCTTAAGTAAGATACTGTGTTTAATTCTATTCTATAACAAAACTTAAGTACTCAACAATAAAGCAAAATCCTTTACACTCTATAACAATGGAACTATATTTTTTTACAGGAATAAAAATTGCGAAATTACAACTGAGCTTTCTTGACAGTAACGCAAATTACACAATGACAAATAACCAAAAACTTCAAGTCATATCTCACGCTTCAGTACAAAGCTTTGAAAATAAATCCTCTCGCTGCACATAAGTCACAGCCGTCACATACTGTTTACTAACTTGCTTTCCGACATGACAACACAAGTAAACCTTTACCACGTCATATTTTCTATAAAATAACGGAAAATGAACCTTACGTTTTTGAAGTTAAGACTTATGTGAACAGTAATAATAAATTTGTCGCTGTGGATTTGAACCAAGATGCCTTTGTTGTTAATACGAAGGAAATAAGACCTTACAATTACGTAGTGTGAAGCTACGGTTAACGTAAACATATTTTGGCAATTATAAATGACAATCTGGCTCGTGCGTTAGCTGTCACTCCTATAGCCACCGCGCGTGAGGTGACTAATTCAGGAACTGACCTGTCTTCAATGTTTCCCACGTCTTGGGAACCTAATGGACTTGAAGCGTTGTGTTTCCTACTAAATCATACATGTTGCTGGGGATTGGACCTGTTTGTAATAAAAAATATATATTTGATCTGTTTATGTCATACTAAATAGGATTAAAGAAATATAATGCACCTATGTGTATGATGTTCATTCATTTGCATTAGTTAAATCTACCATAACTACTTCATAGTATTTATATTCTGATTACGTAATTAGTTGTGATTCAAGTTTTTTTATAGCATTCAATTATATGTTATAATAAACTATATTTTAAAACGAATATTAATAAAATTGAATAAATTAATGTAAAGTAAATATCTCAAAATTGTAGCGGTTCGTATTTAATAATTCTAATTATTTATTTTGTACACATAATAAAATGAACGAAAACAAAATATATATGAAAAGTTTTTACAAGAGCACTAATTGGTCCTAATCAGAAATATTTTCCAGTTAGTCCCAAAAGTGGAAAAGTGAATCTTTTACTGATGAAATTGTAATAAAGGATATGATGAGTAATTTTCACCATAAATAAAATCATATCAAATGCATATTTTTAGAAGATTAAAAAAAATAACTTTAAAGATCGCCTGTAGTAGCTTCAGGTGAAAATAATTCAAAAGCTTTTCTCAACACAAATAAATTGGCTGCTCTAAACCGCAATAAATAAAATTTGTTTGTCCTTTCCAAGCAATTGTCGTGGCATCCTGGGGAGCTTTCAAAAATCATGAGCACACCCGCCGCGGGCTCTTTCACCGGTAAACCATTTTTCATCGCCACCCCGAAAACGATACGTCAAAATCAGTGATCGCGTAAATTTCACCCACCACCGCGCACTATTTCAAACCCATCGTAAGGTATTGAGTGCCAGCGGATGAGTATGACTTTGAATATTTCCGTATGATGTTTTGGCTATTATGTACATAAAAATGTAAATGTTTACTACGCACTGCATCTCTTTTCCGGGTGATGCCTATACAGTTACCTAAGGCAATTATGTTCACTTTAGATATTCATAACAGTGCTGCCAGGAAAATTTCGTAAGTTAATTGTGCATCTGCGGCGTTCATGTTTGGTTAGGAATTGAATGTTTAGGACTACACCACTCACCCTACTTTTTTATGAAGAATCGAACTGAAGAGTCCAAGAACGTTTACACCAAATGTACAGACAAATGACAATTATTTTCCTGTGCCACCTATTAATTGCTACATCGTAAATTTTATTTTATTTGTATGAATTCAAACCAGCTAATTGACATTATTAGTCTAATCTTAACCAACGTAAGCCGCATTGACCTCTCCCGCTTACCCCGTCTCAAGTCAGAAGTTCATTAGCTCTGACGTCACAATCTCCAGCGCTAATCCCGCCGCCTGTCCCTTGCACCAGCGCGTTAATTTCAGAACGGAACAGTAAGCTTGATAAATGAATGGCGGAATTTCAAAGGGAGTACAAAGGAGACCTGAACCGCGACAGGTCGTTAATCACTAAACATCTATGAGTATGACGTCAAGGTGAGCTATCACAGATTAAACTTTACTCGTCACGGTTGTAGCTCACGTTCTAAATTTTTGTAAATATTCATAAAATTACTGCGGATTACTTTATTGAAATCGATAGGAATTCAGAAGAATAGTTTTTTCTAATTTGAATGTTCCTCTAAAGATAATATCGTAATAATTATAACTTCCAGTTTGATGGATGGTTGGTCTATGTCATAGTGTAATAGGATTAACCGACCCTATTCTTAAATATATCTTGCTTTCCGTGACATTGATGGCATATGTATTCTTATAGTATAATTAAGTGTTATTTGATGTTAGGATGGTGATAATAAATTATAATATCACGCTTCACACTCCGAATGACAATGTGTGTGACATGTATCTGAACATTGATAATGTTGTGTTAGCAGCAATGATATTAAATTAAATTATAGTTTTATTGAAGATGAAGATTTATCGAAATAAGGAACTAATTTCAAAATAACGTTGAGATTTCTTCATTATGGTGGTTTAGTGGTAGTTAATACCCGCAGACAAAAAAATTTAACAATAAAAAAATTACAAAATACATACAATAAAAAGTGCAAGATAAAGAAAAATTGTTTAAAAAAAATCCTTCACTTACCTAAACATGGTTATTGAGGTCAAATAAATCGCGAGCGTAATTTATAAGGGAATTGGATGTAAAATCTCGAATTCGAATATCATTATCTGTCAATTGCAGTTCTCTATCTATCTATCTTATCGTGGGTTATCATTGTTTCTGATAATTTGTGGTTTAACGAAACCATTGGCTTTATCTTTTTAATACTTTATTATATAAATGTTAAGCCGGAAGTCGTATTTTTGTTGTCTTTACGTTCGAGGGTGACCTTATTTATCGTAGTGGGGTTTCCTAGAAGACCAATGCAAACAGGATGCCGGTACAAAGGCGGGCCGGATACGAAAATCGCGCCATCGACAAATTTACGTAGTTGTAAAGGCAGATTTATTTGAAAGTCGGAGACGTGTGAGCTGTTATATACAAGTCAAATGTTTGACTAACAAAGTCTTCTACCATTAAATATATTTCTTATAACATATATCCCAATGCTATAATATTTTGCTCTAAAGGATTTTTCTCCGATGTTTGATATATACAACTCAAAATATGGCAAATAATTAAAATTTTACTAATTGTTCTTACTTTTACTTCTATAACGCTAAAACAATAATCAAATAATAAATAATCAAAAGTATATACATACAGTTTCTTACATATTGTATATTTTTTAAACTAATTAAAACGTAGTTAATAGTACAAGGTTACTCTGCGGAAAACAATTGTTATTAAATTAATATTAATTTAGTTTGCAACAATCCGCGAGCACAATGTATGACGGTATAACTCTTAACGAAAACGTAACACTTCCTTCCGTGCCACCGCAAATTTGCAGTTTGTCGGAGATACCACTTACCTTGATGATACTCCATTACGGGGCGAAGTACGTGTTGGTGGTGCTAGTATATATTTTGTTATACTTTCTAATTATTACTAGCGGTTAGCCCGACTCCGTTCGGATTAAAAAATTATAGTTATATGAATATGCATAAATAAACATAATATATCCTATGTCCGTTGGGAATAATGTATAATTCAAATTTTTTAAATGATGCCTTAGTTCCCAAGATTACCTTTCGCATATACACAAACTCACACAATTCGTACTCTTTATTTATAATATTATTATAGATAAGTCAATGTTTCCTTTCGTCTTTCCCGAAGGCGATACCGTATATAAACTGTATTTCTGGATTGCCGTATAAAAATTAGGCTAGATTCATAATAAAGAATAAAGGGCAAATTAATTTCCATATATTATAGTAAATTTTAAAATCTATCTAGAAACACAAATCCTATTAAAGTTTCTCAACCTGTTTGTCCGTGTGTCACAAAACAATTTCCATGTCTAATAACGCGTGGAGCTCTTTATGTTACCCTGAAAAATTTATGCTCATAGAAAATGACATCAAAGAAACGGTAAGGTAGGTAAAACGATCATAAAATCCCAAAAGTAATTCATATTCCATATGTGCGATCATCAAAGGTCTGAATTTTTATTATGAAAGTGAGATATGGAACGATTTAAACTTATGCCACGATAATTTTTCCAATGCTTATGTGTTCTGAGAAAAATGTCCGATTCATATACTATTGTTTTCTGTTGTTTAAATATGACAATTTTTTTTATTATAAACGTGAGATATGGAGCGATTTAAACTTATGCCACGATTACTTTTCCAATGCTTATGTGTTCTGAGAAAAATGTTCGATTCATATACTATTGTTTTCTGTTGTTTAAATATGTCAATTTTTTTTATTATAGACGTGAGATAAGGAGCGATTTAAACTTATGCCACGATAACTTTTCCAATGCTTGTGTTCTGAAAAAAATGTTTGATTCGTATACTATTATTTTGTGGTGTTTAAATATGGCACAAAATTTAAGAAGTGAACAAATTTTCGGCTTGTTGTGTCGTTAGTTTATTGATTTAGATGTACATCTAAAATGTTTACCCAATTCACTGTGTTTTTTATTAAATCGATCGATCCTCGGGAATGAGATAAAATACTAGTCCGACGTGAAGTCACTCATAAATTTATTGCATTCTAACAAGTAAAGTAATACTTTTTTGTGTATCATCAAGCCCATTACGTCATTACCGCATAATTAAACCACATTTTATAAAGTAAAAGCAAACTAGTCTACTGTAGAATAACCAAAGGGGATCTGGTTGTGCTGCAGCAGAATTCCACAAAGTTCCATCATCTAAAAATGTTTCACTATTTTCTATTTTCAGATTTATACTTAACAAATTTAACTCAAATATTCCAAGTATCCAATAGTATTCCAAAAACCCTACACCGTCCTAAACTACAAATTGAAAGCCATATCGTAGCATATCCGCTAAATACATATTAGTTTTTTCTTTGTTTTTCTTAGTTGTTGTAGTATTCTCCTAAGAAATGTGTATAAAAAGATTTAACGTAAAAATATGTACTTTCTAACAATGTCCTCATACTTCCTGAGATAATTATGTAAACGCAACATTATAATTCAATACGAAAATCAATGCAATTTTTTATCACAAACGTTCCGTACAAAGATTTTATATCTAATAATTTACTCTTTAATATTTTACTATTTTCTAAAACGAATACCAAATTGAACGCAGTATTGAATACCAAAAACGATGCTAGCTCCTATATATCACACCTGAAAGCCAGATCATGGCGTGCGTGCTAAAACCGACTTCAGTTTTTTCAATCGGTTAATTCTCCATTATAACTGCTGCATATGAATGTGGGGCCATAAAATTTGCATGTAAACGACTTGCCTGGTTAATTTTATTAATTACTTGGCATTGCAGCCAGCGATAGCGGTAAGCAATGGCTGCGCAGTTATTGCTTTTAATTCATGAACTGACCTTTTTGTCGAATAGAAGGCAACGAATAATCGTGTTGTGCAAAAAAGAAAATGGTATAGAATTGAGTTTAGAAAATGGTAAATTGTCTTGTAGGACATAAATGGAAAAATACAGAGTAATTAAAATGGGAATTGAAACATTCTATGAACAATTTATTGCATGATTTTACCAATTGGTAATAAAACTCCTAAGAAATGTAAAATAAGAGTCTGAGTAAACTATAGTAATTAAACTGTACAAGTATAATTAGTACTGTACATAGATGGATTTGCAAGGTGCATATTTAAATACTTATATAAACACTTATTTTAATACTTATAAGTGATGCGAATATACAAAATTATGTATGCGTTTGTGTATAAATATATATATATCACACCCCTGCACTAGGATTCCCTGTGTTGCGGGTGGCATGGACATACACAATTATCAAATCACAAACACCCATGACCCGAGAACAAACATTTATCTGTCACATAAATATCTGCCCCGGCCGGGAATCGAACCCGGGACCCCACGCTCGGCAGGCAGGGTCACTACCAACTGGGCTACGGGATCGTCAATCTGCATGATATCGTGCCTACTTCCCATTTTCAGCGTCAACCAGGACCAACTGGTGCAGATTTAAACATTTAACCTTTTAAACCGTAGATTCAAGATTTGCGATATATTCTGTTTTCTGTAATTTTATTGTATGTACAAAATAAATAAATAATAATAGTAATGTATTAAAACCCCGTCGTAATGATAAATTCATTTGAATCCATCCTTCAGTCTAAATCAACTTCCTTTCTCCCTCCGGACGTGGTTATGGCGACAGGTTCCTCATTTGGAGGATTTTATTTTTCCATTACCAGCCAGTTCAATTTCGACGACACTCATGCATGCTGGTCGGGTTCTTTACGTGCCCGACTACCTCTTCCTTCTAGAATCAGCTAAATAACATATATAACAAATTTAGGTTGTACTGTCGGAGACGTAGTCAAAAAACAGACAGGAAGTAGGCAACTTACTTCCTGGCCGTCAAAGCATGGAGTCTTTGCAGAGCTCTATTCAGTCGCTAAAGTCCTGTCTGTTCGGCAGTTATATATACTACATCAGATTTTAATGCGCAAACATTTAAGTGTTCCCTTCACAAATATAAATTCTCGCCGCCCCCCAATAATTACATACAATACATGTAAAAGTAATTCCGCACCAGCAAGGCGTCACTTCGATTATCTTTCAACCTTAGTATACAATAGAGTTAATAAAATCCTAAATATATATCCACTCACTATCCGTGAATTTAAATCTAAATTGACAGATTTCTTGCAAAATCTATCATATGATGAGACTGAATTACTTATTTCTACTGTATAATCAGATTATCACACTCTTAATATCACAACTCACTCACACAAGCATACACACACATATATACATACACGCACAATCACACTTGCAAACACGCACTTACACTCAACACATTCATACACATGCATACGTGCATATAACTTAATTTAATAAGAATATTGTAAAGTACTCCGAGGTGGGCGTAAATAGTAGCGACACAGTTTTACACTATTGCTACTGTTTACGATCATTACACTATTGTAAATTTGGTTTTGTTGATAAAAGTAAATAAATAAATAAAATAAATAAATAAATTTGCGTCATGGACGTCCATAGGCGTCCACTTACCATTAGATGACTTTTCTGGTGTTTTTCAAAGATTCAAGATTTGGACATTAATAAAAACATTACATCTTACTTACCATTTATCAAAACTTGTTACTCGTAAAAGTTTTGAACTGGAAACTATACGTATATAATTGATCTTTTAATGAAAAAATATATTCTATCTAACCTTATCTTTTTTTATAGAATAACTAAGGCACAGAGAGTCAAACTCTACACAACGAACATGACACAAGCGTGCATAATGAGGCGTCCATAATTACCAGCCTCGCTCAAATCGCAGCAATAAATCACGGCATAATGGCGGCTTGTAGCCGTTTGTAATATAATAAAGGTCTCAATAAAGACTCACGACCTGTAGATAAAATACTGACAGAGAAGACAAAAAAAAGAATTTAAATGACAGGAAATAACCAAAAGTCTCTTGTAGAATATATTTTTAGCGGCAATTACTTGAAAATTGTATAGTAATATTGAAACAACTTAAACTTATTAATTATTTTATTATAACCAATAATAAATATGAAAAGGTCTTTTAATTTTCTTTACATGACTTAAAATTACTTTACCAGCGGTGAAAAAATATATTTATTATACATAGTCTAATAAAAATGTTTTCAAGTAACAGAATTGAAACTGATTTCTAAGATATTGAAGTCCGAAGTGCAAAGAAAAACTGTGGCAAAATTTTAATGAAACGAAAAACTCGTGCGCAACAAAATGCCCAACATAGTCATGACACCCACATAACAGTTCCTCTGTCGTGATCCTACACTATAACAACAGCGTGGCTTTAACGAATAGATTCAATCGGTTGATGCCAATTCGCGTTAAATGGATTATTATGAATTATGTGTTATGTTCTGGCGAGTTTTATGGCTACATGTTGCTATTGACTGGGAAAATCTATCGCTTTTTGTATGACCACACTGACACGTTTAACGAGGGCTGTGCAATCGAGTAATATTCGATCTTAAATCGTACAGCATAAGAGCCTTGTAATCCTTTCTTGAAATGACGTTAGTACGATCCACAGTCACGTCAGAATTCAATATAGGAAATTGAATTGGCTATTGGAACTGAATTACACGATGATGGATGCAATACACAATGAGTTCTTTGGAGTGATGTCGTCATGGCCGAGCTGTGGGAATTCTATCGAATCATCATTGATTTCCTCAGTGATCGCGTCCGTATGTAACATCAGGTAATCCATATCCGCAACACATACGTACGAAAATGATGTTTTACCATCGACTTTCGCTTTCGTATTCGCCGGCAACGCGTCGGTGACGTCTTAGATGTTATGGACGTTAACATTAATGACAACTTATCATCAGGTGGCCCGTCTGCTCGTTTATTGGTAATTTACATTAAAAAAAATATCTGCAGTATTGCACCGGCATTGCAATCCATTGCCACTAGTAAACAATTTCAAATAAAACTATTGTGTAATTGAAAATTGTTCACAAATCTATTGCTACTCCTGAAAACAGATGAAATACCAATGTCAAACTCCAATGAGCTTAACATCGTGTAATCCGAAACAAAATTGATCGAAGCAACTTGTTAAATGGTAAAATTCTAAGATTATAAATGCATGTCATAAAGAATATACGTATACATATATAGTCTACCTATAGCGGATCTGTCTCGATCTGCGAATTCTGCTGTAAATAGAGTTAAAAGAGATGTGTAACATTAGCACGTTTTGAAATTTCATTTAGTTTGTTTTCTCGTTTTGAAATATTGAAAAATATTAAGAGATACATACAACATGTTTCAATCGTACATTCAGTTGAAAGTACTCTTAGCAAGTACGCAAAGAGAATTTACACTTTAAGTTTGACACAACAAAAAACTATCATGGCGGCGGTAAGATTTCAATGTGACAGATAAATGTATCGCATCCCGCATCAAAAGAGTTTTGTAGTCTGTAAATAAACTTATGTTTCCTGGTGATACTGTGAAAGAAAAAGTTGTTTATGAAGTTACCGAACATAAAGCGCGTAACCGCAAAAATACATATCTCAAGACGTTCGCAATATATTTTATTAATAACAACTTTTCTGAAATATTTGTTAAACGAGGAACGAGGGGACAATTTTCATAGCCTTAAATGTACTTTAGTACAAAGATAGATTAATTTGAATTTTGAAGCAATATCTATAAACACTGCAATAGCATTGTACAGCATATGCACTGAATTTTTTGTACATTTCACAGTCACGAGTACCATCCCCATGAATATTTATACATAATTTTAATGTTACATTGTGTGACGGTTCATAGAATGCATCTAGTTTACAACTTGTTCCATGTAGGGTTGATAGTTTCCTAGTGAAATGAATAACATACGGGTAGGTGAATGTAATAGAATATAATGAAATTAAATAATATTTATGCGAAATTGGTTTTTACAAATGTTTTTCGAACTCAAACTACGCCATCGCTTTAACAAATCTCTACCGTGAGTGGTCTTGGAAGAAGAAGCGGCCAGAAACTCCCAAGGAGTATATTTTCCTACTCACAATTACAGGAGGCACTTATGACTATAAATGAAACTCATGTCGAAACAGTCTTATCCTAAAAGTAATCATCAAGTTTGTAATAATCTTTCCCCGTAATTATAAAATATATCCATATTTATATAATTGGTGTAAATCTTATTCACAATAATTAGAATAATTGTTAAAAATCAAAAGTATTGTGTAACATTATTGAAAATTTGCCACCAAATCTAGGTTTATTTGAATTTATTAAAAAGAACAGTATTGTCACACTGTTATTTGTTTTCTGGGGCAGCGTGGCCGAACATGCTCCGCATCACTTGCGGCAGAAGAAACCTTCCTTAATCTAAGAACTTACGAGGATATTAGCTATAATAAAGAATAAATGTCAGTCGGTCTGTAAAAGAATACAAGAAGGCTGCCGCGACTTATTAAATTATTGCAAACACGTATTAAAACATTAATCGCTGTCGTTTGGTACATGCCCGACGTTTCCCGGTAGGTGGTACGAGTATTAGCGAATAAGTCATCTAAATATTTGATATACATTTTCCCATATAACAGAGTCTGTTAATTAATTGATCACATGATTGATGAATAACTTGGCAATAAGTTATTTTCTTTGTCATGGTTGGTTAAAATAAAAAAAAGTCTTGTAACGCTCTTTTTCTTTTCAGCCATTTGAAAATTTATAACCTTAATGTACGATCAAATAGCACTGTGAAAAATTTGGACATACAGATCATTCTTTCGTACACCGTTCGCCGATCAGCAGTTGCATGTCATATTCGATGAGCATGTTTTTGTTATCGTCATTTGTTACTTACAGAATCGGAATATAAATTGCTCCACAAAATATATAGATTGTTACTCAGAGATACATGCTTGAATATTTGTAGGTAGAAGCTAGGCTTGCGGTTGTGTAAAAAAAGGAAAAAACTTTGCTGTACTGATTTCTTCGAAGGTTTGTATTTCGTATCATTGAATAGTTTATATTTTTAGATATTAATGATACTGCAAACGAACAAAATAGATAAAAAATAGTATCCCGCTCCGCTCCACCCTAGTTTTCACCTAGTAATAGTTCTCTTAAATTTTTAATAAAATTTTATTCCGTCACTTGGTAACGTTTCGGCTTTGCGAGCTATATTTTAACGGCTGCTGTTAATTTAAACTATTAAGTAGATCATCTATCAGAGACAACATGGGAACATCTCGATAAAATATACTTTTAAGTTAAAGATAGGATTCAACGCATATGTTAAGAGTTAAAAAAATCTTCACTCTCTCCCGCTAACAGCGCAGCCACACCATCCGAGTGATTTACGAGCGAGCGCCGTACTCGTATATCCGCGCTTGCGACACTCACTCGCCGTTCTCCGACAGCCCTCAAATTATCTCTTGAAATAATGTCGGCCATTTATAAAAAGGCGCGCTCGGGGAATTAACTAGTTCTGTCCGTGTGTTTGGGGTTCTGTGCATCCGATCCTTATAGGGTCACTCGTGCGTTTTTTGCCGTCTAGCCGAATCTAGTTTCATATATTTACTGGTTGAAAATGTTCAGGTTTGGTACTCATGAGGATTTAGAAGACCCAACTACTGGCAAATAACGTAAATAAATTAATTATTTTAAAGTAATTACAAATAACAGGTAATGAACACAGTAATAAATCCATGCCACTTGCAACACAGGTAATCTTAGTGCGGGAGCTGAGTGTTTCAACGGTGATTTTATTTTCTATATTTTATGTATTAAATTCAATTTTAGGGCAATGCATGAGAAACACGAATTAATAATTTAATTTTATATATTTTTTTATTTCTTTTATAAAAGATATTAAAGAAAAAAATCTGACATTTCCCTTTCATTCTCTTTACCTACGAAAAATTGAGCCCAAATTCCTTTAACAAAAACCTTCCCGAGCATACGGAAATGCCTAACGAAAATATTAATTTCCTAAACTTTTTCGGCGTCCGGAAACTACGATTTACGGGAATATCCTCATTAATGGACATTATTCGAATATTATTTAAAATACAGAACCCTAATCATAAAAATAAAAATGCGATACGAATTTGCATCTAGCGACTATCATAACAGAGCTGAACTACCGATTTTGTTGTTCTAACTAATAATCAGATTTGGGATTTAACGGCTATTCAATATCTTATACATACATCCCTAACTAATGAGTAGAGCATATAGTATAGTAGCTGTCTGTACCTATATCGTTAAACATATAAATACATTTTGGCGTTACAATAAACAAAGATCTATCTATCCGAGGTTTACGAAAGATAAGAAAGAATAAGTAAGTTCAGATAAAATAAAAATAGACAGGTCAATAACAAGGGATGGGGTACCTACTGAAATCAGTCTTGAAAAGATCTTTCAATATTTGAGTCTAAGTCTTTCTGCCCGTGTCCTGCTGATCAGATCAACTTATATATATCATCAGACGGTCATGTATGTCACAAAAATATCTGCAGTGTAGATTCGAACCAAGACACCTCGGTCAGTAGACAATTGGTGGACACACGTAACACCAAAGCCATCATCGACGCGATACTGTCTATTCGCATTGATAAGACTAATCTTGTATAGACCCTTTACACCATCCATTTTTGCTGCAGAAATTAAACTAGACAGTACATAGATCAGTAATTTCCAATAGGAGAAACGAGCATCATTGCTTCGACCATTGCAGCCCAGTGACTTCGAACAGAAGGAGCGAGCGCCTTTACTTCGAGCATTGTTAAGCAATTTGCAATGAAAAGTTGATTAGTACTCGAAGTGATGGAAAGCCTTTACATTTCAAAAATGTAATTCTAATTTACTATTTTAATATTTAAAAAGACAAAAAAAACCGCCACCAATTGCCAGTTCGTTACTGAAATTAGAAATCAATCAAACTGTCAGAACGGTATTAATAAACGCAGTCGCGTAAGGCAATTTGCTTAACATACTCCACTTGCAAACACGTTCAGAATGAGGACAACGCCGCGGGCAGTAACTAGTGAAACAGATGTGATTATAATGAAACTTTAGCATTCACCACGACGCTCAGGTTAATCAATATTGTGTCTTATGTCTCAGACTTAAAGGTGACATGAGGGGCCTTCGCGAAGTATAAAGATACAGTAGTTTTATACAGTTAATGGCGGCATTAGGTACTGTGAAATTAAGGGTAATTCGTTTTATAGATATTACTGACTAGTGTTTTACATCGGTACAGGCAATTCGCGCAATTATAATGCTACTTTTAAAAATAATAACTCGTAGGTAGTTACTACACACGGAAATATACCTGTCAAGTCTTAGAACATTACAGAGTAGCTTCGGTAAACGTTATGTTGCAATATACATATTTGATCATTATTTAATTATTTTGGATTCAATAAACACAGTAAAGATAATACGAATATACTCATTTGTGACAGTATGCCTTTATATATATATGTATTAAAATACTCGTAAAACAGTTTTATAATAATTTTGGTTATTTTATTCAAATTTAAGCAATAATGTATATCTGAAACTGTACATCTGTTTACAGATATATTTGTGTATGGACACAACAAGCCTTGCTAAATCAAATAACTGTACATTATTATAAAAATATTCAAATATAATAAACCGATGTCATTTAATACTTTTACACTTGTAACAAGAGTTTTGAAATACTCAAATTATGAATCGTTTCTTTCGATGGAATAATTAGATTATTATTAGCATTTCAACAATTACATTATAATGAGACATATTAGTTTTAACGTTAAAGCTATTATATCTGATATTTAAATCAGTTAATTAAAAAAAAATGGTAATTTTGCACGCGAATATGTCATTAGTATTCATAATTTTTTAACGCAATTTTGTTTTTCAAATAAACTTCTATATGAGACTCAACATTAACTTTGTGATATTTTACATTGAGATCGTATTGAAATGTTTTTAAGTATTGAATGTAGAGTGTAATTGATCTTACTTAATGCAGTTTGAAAATATTCTATCATTACATACAAGTTGTCGAGTTTGCCTACATTATATATTAAAGAGTATAAAATAGGTATATGTCAGGCCATCTTATTTGTTCAGAAATTAACACGCTAACAAATGCGATGCTCCATATTTGTCCTGAGGAGAAGTCCGTCACTTAATTTCACCGAATATCCTAATTTTAAACAAGACGTTGCTGTTCGCCCGAACGTATTATTGATCACCAATGGCTACTTTAAATAATGAGTTTTTTAAGTCTTTCCCGTTAAATTGTGTATGTGTGTGCAAAAGTACTTCACACAGCGAGTGTATTAGTTACTAAAATGTAAAACACTTCATATTCACATCCACGAAATAGAATTGAACAAAATTAAAACTGTCATCAAGGTAAGAGAATAATATATCTAACTATGTTGTAGTAAACCCAAATAGAGCAGACGGTTGTGAATTGTTATGCGAATTGTATAATTTTTCTCATTTAAAGTAAATTTTGAAAAAACTTTGCACATACATCAGCCGAATGCTCTACAGACATCATTACATTGGAAACATAAAAACACGGCAATTCCTACATCCTATATCGTATATTCTTGTTAGGTTTTATTAACATTTATACAGTAAATTGTGCGACGCGTTCTACATTGTAAACTTTATTTCAATTTATGCGAATACATAATGTACTTATACGGAATTAACAAGCTCATATGGCAAAGGATATTATAGTATTCGAAGAATCAAAGGTCCATGAACTTGACATGTAAAGGCATTTTATTCGAGCATGGTATAAAATGTTTCAAACGAAAGACTTCTTTCTTTCTTTCTTTGTTACAAGTCCTAAGAGCTCCGAACATATTTTTACCTATTATTTATTTTACCTAATATACTTCTGTAAAGACGTAACTTCGAGCTTTAGATGAGCAGTGTAGGATCTAGCACTGCTCTCTGCATTTCTTCTACTTTTCCTTCTTGTAGCTCGTTGTATCTTGTAAAACATTCTTATTATATGTCCGTATAATGAGGATCAATAATAATATAAAAACATCAAATCTGTACCCTTCGAATGTACGTGTATACAACTGAACATCAGGTAAACTTATCGTCTATGAGCAACATTCATACTGAATCAATAGAACTTAATAAGTTCCAAAGTATCATCTCTCGTGCCAGGTTGATACACTGTCCGACCCGTGCTTCAGTTAATTCAAAGCAATTGCAGTTAAACATCTAGATAAAAGTTTTCTTCCATTTTTTGCTGGCCGATCATTAGCGCGTTCGCTAAGGTAACGATGAGAGCGATAAACGAAGTTATTTTTATCTAAATAAGACAAAAACTGAGGAATAACACGACACATTTGTCAACCGAGGGACAGATACGGTAGGTACGAAGGGCTCAATTAAAAATTTATACCCCGATACAACTGAGGTAGACCGTAATTAAGATATCTTACGCGCATAGATTATTCAGTTCGCATACGTAGAAAAACTTATAATCGTTTCGGTGATACGTGAAAATAAACCCTTTGCGCTTGTAATAAAGTTGGGCCGTAAGTATTGCGTGGTAAAAGATAGTGTCACGAGTTGAAAGATAAGTCGAGGAGTTACGACGTGTGGATATCTCGAGACCGGTTGGCGGGAAGCGATTTTCATTTGTAATTAGCGGCCTGTTACGATACGTCGCGTGGTTTAATGCGTATTATGTTGGCGGTTTGTTGGAAATGTATGTTAAAAAGACAGAGGAACATGAAATTTTTTGCGGCTTCCAGCAAATGTTATGTTTTTATTTATCGAATCGTGTGTATTTTACCGATTCGTATTAAGAAGCCTAATTTCTCAATAATGAATGGGCAAAGAATGTTTGCTTATTGCGAAGGGGGATAATTTATGAATACTGATTTTATTTTACCGATTTTAACGGTCAACAGGTGGAATTTTTTCTGCACATTAATACATAGATATATTTCCAGTAACTTATGCAAATTTTATTCCCTTGCCTATTTTAAAGTAGACTGTTGTTATATCACAGCGCCACCTGTCGAATATTTCGTGAAGCGTTTTGAAAATACAAATATTATGTAAATACATTTTTAATTCGTCAAGTCAATTAAGGAACGAAATATTTAGAACTAATAACTGATATGGAACATTATATATTATATGAAGAAAGAAAAATAAAAAAAAATTATTCCAATTTTTTCAATATGTCATGACAATATTATCAGCTGAGTTGAAAAGTTATTGAATCAATTTTTGTTTTTTTTTGAAATACATACAAATTCGCGGAAACAACGTTTAATGTGTTATCATTATGTATCTTAATAAACGCAACAAGCTGTAAAACGAGGCGTCATACAGTTTAGGCAGTACCTATTCTTACGTACATGTTTAATTTTCATCATGTTAGGTCAAAACTCATTACAATTAAGATATTGAGCTTACTGCCCCTAATTTGTGTTTTTTTCCCGTTAAGTAAAATTTCATATGTTCAAATGTGTTAATATTATTAATTGATTGTATTTAATAAACTTTAAAATCTTATATTTTACTTATAAATTTATTTTCATATTAATTTGCCCCTGTTTCAACGTTCTTCTAAATACGTCCATGAGTGTATATTAACTGATTTTACCTATTGCATGATACAATATTTCAATTTTTATTCGTGTCAACTAGTAAACTGATAGTTCATTTAAAAAATATTGATTGGAGAAAATTAAGTTCCACGTCATTACTAAAGCAGTACCGTGTGACACTTCAACCATCCATCGGCCATCCAAACGTGTAATCAAGGCGTTTTAACGAACTTAATGTCTTCTTCCAAAGAAAGAAAACGACATCAAATTTTTTTATTCAACTCGAGGACTTCACTCTGTACTTTGTAATTTAGTTAATAAGCGATGGTGTACTTTACAGTGCTGAATTAAAGTTTCTGACATAATAACGTATACTTTTGAAGGATTTCTTAATATTATTATGAAAAAAGTAAGGAACAACTAAGTCCACTGGTAGCATGTTTCCCCTGCATGTACATAAGTAGTAAGCCTCAAATAGAGTCATTTAATCGCAGTTACAAATATATATGTAGGATCTCTTGAGGAACCTACTTTGAGGGATGGACCTAAAACCATTCGCACCAAAACACAAGTTGCTTGTAAAAGTGAATTATATTATGTTAACATATAATATAATATTTTTATTTTAACCATCTACTTCTGATGCTGTGGAATGGATGTACAGCCATTCTAAAGCAAAAACTGTCCGCAGTCATTCTTCATATTTGTCATCCTTGTAGAGGAGGCTTGTAAACTTGAAATACTCGGGTTTCCCACTAACTACACTACTTTTAGTCAATTGGCCGTATTGGGGCGGCCTAGAATACTCCCCCCAATCCCAAGCTGGCAGAACATGGTTGTCGTAAGAGGCGACAGAAACCAGCCTCTTGGTGGTACAGCTCCGTGTAAGAATTATATTATTAGTATTATTATTAAGTCATTAATATTATCACTGGTATCTTTACGTACGGCCTGCCTGACTAGCTATCTACCACCCTTCTGCTTGAGTCAGCTACCAAACGACTCGTCGAGTTTCGGCTGGGGACTTGTGAGCCAGTATTTTCTTTTTTACCTTCTCATTTCTTGGCCGACAACGCATCAGTGATGCCTTTGATGTTACATATGTCCATGGGCGACGGTGACCACTCACCATGGCTCGTCCGCTCGTTTGTCGGTTATTTACATAAAATAAAATTGCGTAAAAACTTTTTCATTGGTGACCTACACTGTCGCTAGTGGTAGCTAATGCTATCGCTAATGTAGCTATTAAATTTGAAAATTTCGTCATAAATTTTACATCTCAATATCATTCTTTTCTGGCTGTTTTCAGCTATTTCCCATTCACGAATTTTTGAATGCATGACTTAATGAATGGAAGGATGAGTTAATGAATGATTAAATTAATTAATTAATTGATTAATAATGGTTGAATAATAAATTAGTTAATGTTGCGATCATAAAAGCCATTAAAGATATTGAAATATATATTTATCGCCTAAATAATTTAATTAAACTGCTCTACCTGAGCGATTGCATTCCAGTCTATGACAATAGATAACTTAATCATAAAACTGTTAAACAGTTACATAACGCGACCACCTCGCGGCGTAGATACTGCTCGCTAACAAGATAATTACTAAACGATCAGTGGAGAATATATTGCTATTACATGACTTTAATATACCATCATTTATACTGACGCCAGTATGTTTTAGTATCAGCGATAATATATTTAACGAATAGATTAATATTGATGATTTCGACATACGAATTGTTAATTATAAAATTCGAAACACGAATAATGCAGAACTCATCCATTGTTTTTGTAAACGTGGAGAGTCAGACCTCAACAAAAGTGTTTCGTGCTTCGGTGGATATGGTCAGTTAGCAATAACGATTGTTATCGTTAGATAGCTGTCGTTAAAAGAGAAACTTCGAGAAAAATAAGTTCAGACATTCTCATCGACAATTATTGGTATCTAGTGGTAAAATCGGCACGATATATAATGCAATAGTTTTTAATATCGCGTTCAGGCGGAGTAAGACATTGTTTTACATTAGACACTTGTAACCCGCCTGAGCTTTGCTTCGGAAATCTGGATTCTTACGTTCACGAACAGTAATCGTATCCTCGTTGTTAATTTTATTTTATTTTTTGGATTTTTCATAAAATATTTTTTGAATCACGTACCGTGGTTCTCGAGATCACTCTCCGCATACACACAAACTCACAAAATTTTCACCCCACCTTTATTAATTTCATATAGATATAAATATAAACTCTATAACTTTCAAACGCACTCGTATAAGTTCAAACGAATTATTCTTATTATATTTTATTAAAATTTCAAGTCTGTAGGTTATATTTTCTTAAAACACCTAATGTGTTTTTCGATTCTGCCGAATGCCTCCGTCTTCAGAAAGAAGTCTTTAAAAAATTACCTATCCATAGTATTTGATTTCAATTTCAATATTTAGTATATAAGAAATGGCTTCAAATTAATCTCTTTTAAGTATGTTGAGGATCTGAGAGTAAGTTCTGAAGATAAAAAGAAGATTCAGTAACGACTTAAAACATTTTATCACAGCAGTGTGGCAGCATCCCAAGAGACCCTTCCGCCGTATAAAGTAATTTTGATTATGACCCGAATAATAACTTACTATCACACCAAATTTCATTAAAACCGGTCCATCATTTTTAGAATTATCGAGTAGCATACAATCAGATACTCGGACAAAATAAAAATAAAAATTGTTTCGTAATACACCTAACATTTAGTAGGTAATTTTTTGATAAAATATTCAATATTCCTACAGATTTTTTTTACCTTTTTAGTTTTATCATACGTATAGGCAATGTTTACTTAGGTACATTATCAACGTCCTATTATGATCCCGACTTTTCTGTAAACTTTTATGTTCTACGAACAAAATGCGGGTTCTGAATATCGACTATGACCCCTCACTAACAAAACTGCGATGAAGCAACTCGGTAAGTCATTTGCCGTCATTAACGATTAACTGCACTTTGGGGGGTTGCGTAAATCATTGTATGAATAACGTGCCGTGCAAAAAGAGCAATTAGTGTTGTGCGAGAGTCGATAGTTTAGCGGATGTCGATAACATTCCGGCCGGTGCGACGTGACTGCACATTGAAACGCAACCACTATACGCTGATACGTTTTTAAACGATAATGATCTTTATGCGGTTAAGTTGAGGACTGGACGGGTGTCATGGACACTTTTGTACGTGGCCAGAGACGTGAGCTCGATTAAAAAATGTGATTTGTGGTCGGCACTCGCCCGCTTGTTTTATTTCGCGAGGCGTGTACGTGACGCGCAAACGAATTAGCAAAAACGTCCTCATCGCACTAGGGACTCTCTAAATGATTTAGCTGCCGTATTTGGTGCGACTTGAAGTGCTTACATGGTTAACATATTAGTTATCAAACCTGGAATAGCTTTAGGCTCTTTAAATTTTTCTTAGTTATATTTATGGATACTATCAAAGTAATGAATAAATATTTTATGCATTAATATACTAAATAATTAAAAGTCCCGTTTGTTACGTTGAACAAAAGTCAAGTTCAAAAAATATACGTACAATATTAATTCAAATAAAAATTACCGTGTGCCGTGTGTACCTTAGCTGATTTCCCCTTTTATATAAAGACTAGCTGTGCCCGCAACTTCTTCCGCGTGGAATTTAACAAAAAAGTTATTTAGTAGAAATAAAAGTAACCTAAGTTACACCTTATTACATCAGCTACCTGCCAGTGAAAATCCCGTCAAAATTGGTCCAGCCGTTTCAGAAATTAGCCGGAACAAACAGACAGACAGACGGACAGACAAAAATTGTAAAAATGTTATTTTGGTATATGTACCGTATATACATTCATATGCATGTAATAAATGCGTTTATTTTAACATTACAAACAGAGACACCAATTTTATTTATTAGTATAGAATAGATGTTAGATGTTACCACAAAATTTAAAATATTTTTTTATTTCTTCAGTGACTTCTAAAATTGTTCCGCTGTTCGTCATCCACTTTTGATGCTGACTGTACAGTGGCAGTACAACTTACAAATAACAAATCGTCATTTTATCAGCACTGAAAGCGAGAATGTTAAAAAGAAAAACATTATTTCAAATATTTTGTAACGTCGTTTCCGTTGTTTACCTTTATTTTTGGACATGAAGTAATAATGTTAACGCGTACTTTTTCAAAATATGACACTTTATAATTCAACTGCGACAAGTATTCATAACATGCGATAACACAAATTTATCCGTAGAACACCTACGTGAATACGAACGGCAGCGTTGTGACATTTTGTTAAATAGTTCCTATAAATAATCATAATCGTGACTGCAGTATTAATTTTTACGATTCACCTTAAAGATTGAATACTGTCATATTTCGTTTCGTAAGCCGTTTATACACTTGTGTATTTTGCATAGCTTAGTCGTTAGAGATCCGGCTTCGACTCAACACCTGACAAAAAATATGCCAACGGCAATCAAAACAAAGACAATCACAGCTTGCTATTGCGTTGTTTTTAAAAAATATAATTTTATTTGGTTATCTAAGTATTGTTTCTTCTGTAACCAGCATGAAAATGGCAATTAAAAAAATTATAAAATAAATTATTATATATTATACGGGCTTGTGCCCGCGGCTTCGCCCGCGTGGTATTTAGTCTGTGACATAAAGTTTCGTGACAGACCATTTTAAATAAATAACTATGATATTTTCTTTATTAAGCATAAGTTACGTACAAAATTTCAGCTGTCTCACTTCAAAACTGAAAAAATTCCACACAATCTTTGATCTCACTTTGCTTTGAGCTCGTACAGTTTTCGGATGACATGACTGTGTCAGTGGAATTGTACGTTGATGTATCGCTGGTTATTTCGTCCAAAATCTTTTTATTAATTTTCGCAATTTAAATGTATTTATGCCTCACTATTTTGGATATGGGGGCTTAGAAATAAAAGGTAGATACTTGCTATCGCGAACTTTTAATACTACGATATCCATATCCATTATCTTCGTGTAACTCCAACGGTTTAGGCAGCGCACGCCAAGATAGCTCTCAGAGAGCAGGATTTTTTCCGACTTATTTGATATTTTACGTTATATTACGGCCAAATTACACAAAATCTTTATAATTTGTAGCCCATATGTTATTCTAATGTATAAGCTATTTTACTGTAAAGTTTCATCTAAATATAATCAAGAGTTTTTGCGTGAAAGAGTAACATTCATCCATCCTCACAAACTTTCGCATTTATAATATTAGTAGGTTCATTATAATACTTGATGTGATTATGGTATTGTAAACTCCGTTCATTCTAATGCCCGAACAGAAAAACAGCGACATGTGTACTGATGATAGACACAACATACAAATCGGAATTGATTTTGTTTCCAAAACTATGTATTTTCTTCGTGCTTCTTCAAAGAGAATCTATTTAAAGGTGACGCGTTGATTTATTTCTGAGCTAATGTTTTCTCAATGGTAGACGAAACCAAACAAAGCGATTAGCATCAAAGAGTGTTTGAGGGACTGTCAGTGTAGCGCCATCATTTAGAGCTGTCAATCATCTGGTAGCGTGGAGGGTGGTGATTGTTTAAACTTATTTCAGGGAAGAAAAATGTTTAGGCGTTTTTAGAATTGTTGGACTAACTTTTAAGTTTTCTTAACTAAATCTCAAAGATACTAGACAAGTTTACATTTCGTATTTCGTATGGATATTATAGTATGGATGAATATATTAATGACAAGGACGCCTGGAAATAATAGTGTCGAAACCAGTTCCGCACAGGTTTAAACTTTTGTAATTACCATGTGTTGTTGATTCAAAAAGTCTTAACTTTTTTTCTATAACATGAAATTTTACGAAAGGTCTTAAAATACTTTCAATTAAAATTGATCAGAATAAAAATATTGTACAATGTCTATAATTACTGAAAATACTACTTCTATGACGCTCGCTGTCTATGTCGGTGTGTGGTCATTGTGAAAGTATAAGTACTTATTAGATCGGCAGACGCGCAAATATGCTTATTCAAATTTGTCATTTTTTCGTTTCTATCATGGTAAGCCTTTGTCTAGTCCCAACGAACTAACTTGTCGTTTTCTTTTGAATTATCAGTAATAACGCAAATAGTGTTTTCGTAATTATTGTCGTCACTGACAGCACCAAAAACGAGGTAGTCACGCGGGAAAAGGAAGGAATCCGCATACGTCCGGAACCTATAAGCTAAGAAAGCGAAACATTGTTGTAAATCCAACACATAGCCTTATAACGAGAGCTTTCATCGAATTCCGGTCAATAGTGCGTATTTCCTTGATCTGTCAGTTATCAGTTTCATGAAATATACAGTCCATTTTAGTTACTGTTTTTGCTAACAGCCAAGGAAGTTTGTTAGATCTGTCCGAATATTAAACATCTATCAGCCTCCTGTTCGAAGATATAATTTAAATTGGTAATTTTAAAGATTTACAATTTTAAGACAGTTTATCATAGTATTACCATGAGACATAAACTTATTTCGCTGCCAGTAAAGTTCCATTAAGTAATTTCAAGTAAAAAATTCTTCACAGCGCGCTTTCAACATTCAAACAGTAACAGCATTACAACGAGCAAAAGCTTTTCAGACTTCACCGGAGCAGATGGACATCCGTCCTTGTTTCATCAGTGAAACAACCTACGCGTTGCCAGCTGAGAAAATGATTTAGAATTCGCTTGTGAACTGAGTCTCCGACTCCCTCACTTATTTTCAAATTGATGGTTGATTTTAAGGGTGTAAGCTGAGATAACCTGTTTGGCACAGAATCCAGCGAATTCCACCAGAAAAGACCTATTGGCACTGCCTCGTTTGATTTTCAACGGTGCGCACCACGTGCAAGAGACAAAGGAACGAGGGAACATTGGCAAATGACGAAATCACGAATAACCAAGACCTTTGGACAAATATTTTTCTGTTACAAAAAAAGTCTACTTTGGCCGGGCATCAAAATCGAGATCACGAGCAAGTTCTGCATTAAATCGACTACAGGGTCATCGTCTGTTATTCACAAATTGGCTTCGACGTTTCGAGCCTTGAGTTGTACCAACACACGCGTGACGCCGCATAAATCAACTCACAATAGCTAAATAAAAACGTCGAACTATAATGGAATGAGCGCTCCATTGGGTTCGGTTTACTGCATATGGGCGAAGCGGTTCGCCGCGCGCGCATTTTAATTTCATAGCACAAAGGAAGCGTGCATTCACCGCTGTATCGACGCTGTCAAATTTTAAGGTTTAAACGCTCGGATCTTCTGTGTGACCCTACTGTAGAGACGTTCAACAGTTTTTTAATCGTTTCCTGAGAGCTGCCAACGGGGTTTCAGTCCACTTGATAATATGTCTGGTGTAAGCGGCTAGTGTAAATTATAACATCTTAATTTGAGTACTTTTTAAATGTTTACTGAGCCTCTTCAAAGAATGACATTCATCACTGTATTAATGTTTTTAAATTTTCAGCGTTCAATATTTGCAGGATTAATATAATGCATTTTATATTGCATATTGCACAGTGCCTAGAAAAATCGTTATATTTGCGCTTGCATTTATGCTTCCAAATCATCAGTATGTACTTGACTTGACTCCAGCGGCACCCATTTTTTTAATTGAAAGCACAAAATATATTATTTCAATATCAATCCTTATGAATCATCCGACAGATCTACATATATCTGCAGAACTCATTCAACCCGTTTTATTGTGCTCAAAAGTCTAAGATAGCATGCGTTCAACACTCTATTGATATTTACAAACCTTAATTGTTCGACACCTACGAGAGCCATTCAACCCTTTAGATTTTTATAACAACTCAAAAAACCGTGCATTTACAAATGATTAAACGTAATAAACGTTCACACACTCACACCCCCGCACTAGAATTCCCTGTGTTGCAGGTAGCATGGTCATACACAAATATAACATGACTCGAAAACAAACATTTATCTGTCACATAAATGTCTGCGCCGGCCGGAAATCGAACCCCGGAACCCTAGGCTCGGTAGACAGGGTCACTACCACCTGAGCTATAGGGTCGTCCTTTAGGGCGATTAGATCTTTGTTGCATTTGGTACGATATAAAATGTTTATTTCAAACAGGAAACAATTACAATCCATGAACCGAACACACCGCGTAATTCTAACTGAGACTCCTTAATTTATTCTAATTGACTGACTGTAATAATCGCTTGTCTCTTCTAATATCATCACCTTTTAAAATAAGAGTATAATTAACATTTTCAACTAATTATAATTGTTCTTATAATTATATGAGTTCAGTGGCGACTAGGATGCCACGTTTTATTGTATAAATTAACGTAGCATAACAAGAGGGTGAAAAAACCATCTGCCTATTCGTTTCTTATGATCTTTGTTAACTGTAAATAAGGTTTAATTTGATGTATACCTGCGAAAATAATTAATTTGTAAGGTATAATACAGTGAGTCCTGTTTTACATAAACGATTTGATTAATAATATTCCTAATGAATTTTTCATCGCGTTTGTGTAAATTATGCGTGTGTGGGCATGTAATTTATTACTAATGGCGTTGTTTAAGATATTAAATTTGAACATTGATTAATGGATAAGCTGAGTAATGGTGAAGATTTTTTTACCTATTATAAATCAGTGCTTGACTACAATCCCATCTGATGGTGAGTGGTGATGTAGCCTTAGATGCTAAAGCGCATTAATTTAGAAAAAGCTTAATCACCCTTTGCTTTGAAGTCATTTACACTGTAATGGGTCGGGAATATTGATGCATAATCACTTTGGCTTACCGGGGATTGTGTTTACATATTATTATAGTATGTAAACTGAAAAGGTGTCCTTAGGTGGCTCCTGCTTCGCTTGATCTCTCCTGCCTTTTTTATCCCAAAACGCGGCAATAAACAAATAATGTTTCACATAATAATATTCCGGCACAACTCTATATAACAGGTGGCTTGAACGATAAATGTAGGTAATGTAACAAACACATGGCAAGCACACGACCTGATAAGAAACAATTCTGCCACTTAAATGTCTGATCCGGGTATCGATCTAACTACTTGCTGTAACTACCACCTGCGCTGCAGTGTCGTTGCTTACTTACATTAAAATTAAAATATTAATCATACAGTTACTAACACTGAAGATTGCAATGCGTTGTACAATTTGAATAAAACTAACATTGGTATGCACGAATATAAAGTATTAGAGCTGATAGAGGTAAAGCTCGTGCATGGTCATGAGGTATTGTACCTGGCTGGCCATCACCGAGCCAAATTATATCAGTCGAGTTATTCTTTTAAGTCTCGTAAAGTAGAGAGCCTGCTACCTTCCCTCTTAATTGAGAATGCATAGTTGACATAACAACTGACATAAATATTTGCTTTGGCTGGAAATTGAATCCAAATTTGCTTCGCTAAACAGATAGACAAATTTTATTTGAGTGAACTTGAGAGTTGTCTAAATCACGAATAGCCCAAGACTTGAGTTAAAATTAGAATCGATGAATCCCTTCACCGGGGCCGAATTTTCCTATAGGCTAATTAGGTTTCAGCCTACGGCGTCAAGATCAAGAATGACCTACATTAAAAATTTTAACAAAATTAAAACTAACAACAGTGAACACTAAAATTCTTCATCTAATATATTCATGTACGAGTATATCACAGTAATGTTATATTTTATTATCTCTCATGTAATTTACAAATTTAAAAATGAGAGGTGAAAGGGCCTCAGAAGTAGAATAGTCTAGGG
Organism: Megathymus violae; assembly: GCA_003671415.1. Lineage (NCBI taxonomy): Eukaryota > Metazoa > Arthropoda > Insecta > Lepidoptera > Hesperiidae > Megathymus > Megathymus violae. Next base: position 7,451,831 of record PDGT01000007.1, read on the forward strand.
CCTTTTTCATCTAAATACGGTCCTGCCCTTCGCTCAGGTAGTGTAGATAACAATAACCTGGGCGACAGGATACAACATGTTTATTGTTAACCTCCCTAATTAGGGTAACTCGGTCTAAATACTACCAGCTATGTTACGACAGGCTTCATTCAAATTCAAACGTACAGCTTAAGTATCCCCTTGGAACTCATAAATGGAACTAATTGCCTTAATAAACACAGCGCGTAATGACCAAGTATAAAAATAATAAAATGCGCAGCCGATAATTAAGCTGTAAATCATTTTATATCCGTCATTTTCCAGATATTTTGAATTTCGTTAAATAACGGTTGTGTTGGACATGTTTCATTGTCGTTGTTGTGTAGGGATGTTATGGATATGAAATTTTGGATCTGGGTACGGATACGGATATATGAATAATATTTTACCGGTTTCGGTTACGGTTACGGATCTTAGATGATTTAGGAATTGGAAAGAAATATATAATATTTTTACAAAGTAACACTTTGACATTATTTCTAGGTATTATAATCATAGAAAAGAACAATTGCCTTAAAAATTTAATAATAAAAACTGTCTAATAATGAGAGCGACGCGGTCAGTGTATCAGCTCGGCCGGCGAAAACATGGCATAACTTGTTTCATTTAGACTCTGCCGCTATCCGATATTATTCGAACCTTTTTTATCGAATTTAGTTGCGATTTCGGATATATTTTTATTTCGGATATTCGATAGTTTCAGATACGGTTAAGGAGGTCAATAACATCCCTAGTGTTATGTACACACTGGTACAGAAATAAGTGTATTATTTATTTTCATAAGTATTAACTGCTTGTATTACACTTAATATCTTGTTTGTAGCAGGTACTTACGCTAGATGTAAATGTACCGTGATCACGTAATTATGATTAAACATACCCATTCGAAAATAATTGTAGTGTACTTATAATTGAAATAGTTAATTGTTACATCGCGCTCACTACTCTGTGACATTAGGGTATTAATGAAAACCTTAGCCTAATACAATAAATCTAATTCTAATTCTAATTCAAAACCATTTAATAATGTAGGTATTCTGCAAATAATAAGTGTATATAATTTCATGAATGTCATAAATTCAAATTCAAAATCATTTGATCATATAGGTATTCTGTAAATACACTTACGCACGTAATTTTTTGCTTGTACTACCGTTTCGAAAACGTGCTTTAACATTGAGAAGAAGAAACGGCGAAAGAAACTCCTCAGCACAGCAATACACAAAGAGGCCACCGTCAGAATTGTATGTACATGATAATTTGAACAAATACATAGATAAAATTAACCTAATTTACAATCGCTCATCGTTTTCTTTAGTAACTTACGTACAGTGTTCTAAATTTTTACTCAATACTAAATACACTTAGATTTGAGTTCATAAAAATACGTCATAATAAGTAATACAACATAATTACGATCAACTTATCACCGAACAACCGCCTATCTCGTTTGCGGCATCACGATATTAAAAAAAAACGCTTTCTAAGTACTACACCGTCTCTGCGGCTAATCTAACAATTACATGAAATACAATCAGACATCTTTCATCGAGTCTCATCACGCAATTGTAATCTCTATTAAGAGTAGTGTGTACCTTCGCTGGACAAACTGTTGCGATATGTAACCTGAGCAAAGAAACGGTAAAGAGAGCGAGTTTCATACATGTGGCGCCAGATGGGCGCACGGCAATTAACCTGTATTTGGCCTCAAATTTTTCAATATGGTATCAATTAGGAATATTATATAGTGTACAGAATTATGATTAATGATTTGGTTTATTCGTGTGTATTGTCATTGCAGTTATTGAAACGACTTGTACAAAAATGTATAAGCGTTCTACGCGGTTAACTGACCAACTACAAACAATTATGTAGCTGCAAACAAGTAAAACTAAACGAAACTTAAATCCTTTTTTAGTATATCATTCGAAAGTTATTTATGAGATTTTCTGGCGAGTATAACTGTTGTAGCGAAAAGACTTTTTGCTCTTAATTGCTACAGAGTTCTAGTACCTCATAGGTGTAATGTTGGTGACCTGATCAACTTCCAACATAAACAAAATTCTTTAAATTTACTGTCTCAGCGACACGGTCAACCAATGCATCACAACGCATCACACCTCAACTCGGGCGATTCATACAAAAGTTTCAGCACCTTCATTTCTGTAAGGTATCTTTATTCATGTGATTATGCGTCAACTGTCGGCGTTGCAAAAACCAGACGGTAGCTGTTTATCGCGCGAATCGCATCGTGATGACGTCGGCGTTATTATATTCTGTTCTGCGATCTTTGGATACGGTAAAAAATTACTATACAATTTTACTTTCAAACCATAAAACTACCTACGATGTAATGTCCTTATAATATTATGATAGATGTGAAACTAGTTTAAAAGTCTGGAGCCAAGGCACCCTTAGTAAAAAAGAAGTAGACTCAGAAATAGACTTATGGCGAAGAGTAGTAAAAATGTAATAGTGAGTAGCAGATCCCTATATTACCGTTAGTTTTAATTGGCCTAAAGCTAGAACTAGAACTCTAAGTGTTTAATAATATAATTGAGATTGTGTAGAGACACAGTTATGTCGTGTCTAATCAAATCCATTAAAATAAGCCTTGGTAGCAGTAACGAATTGGATTTGCTGGGACGTGTGAACTGCGAATGCCTTGTCTGTAGTCTGCTCCTAAACCCTGTTAGACATTAAACGAATGTCTATAAGGGATATAAATTACATAAATAATATACATTTACAGAAAATGAATATGTATTATGAAATTTGACAAAAAAACGGAATGCATAGATAGATAGATGTTACAGATTTATGTAGGTAGATAGATTATATATAGCCTATCACCTGTGCAATTACGTATTCTCACTACATACCAATCAAGCCGTTTTGTGAGTTATCTCAAGACATACATGAAAATCTCAACAGATTATATTGTAGTATAGATATATAGTAGTATAGATAACACGAACATTGGTGAAATGGGTGCTACAAGTCGAAATCCTCAACTGGTCTTGCATTCAGTAAACAGCAATTCATCAACTCATACTTTCAATTATTTCATAAGCCACATTGCGTCATCGGTTCTTTATAGCCCATGTATGTTGTAAACGGCTTGCTTTATCCTTGAATCCAAGTACCCTATATGTGATGGACCCTGCTGAAAAAACGATGTGTGAATGGTGTTCCTCGTTAGATTCCTTATTGTGGAAAGGCTGTGTGAGCTATGATCCAGTTTAATCCAACTTAACTCACGCATTTTTCTTGAGGTTTTAAAATGCTATCACTTGGTGATTGAGTTCGAGTGACCCACATACCCAGCTTCAAAATATTGTTATAAAGAAAATATAGGAGCCTACTTAACTTAGAAAATAGAATTTTACAGTAGCTATAGATTTATTATGAATATTTTATTTGCAATATACGTCCAACTTAAGTAAGCTTTGTATGTGTGCTAAATTTAAAATGTTTAATGCCAGAAGATTTGAAACAAATTGAAAGTTGTAAGGAAATATAATTCGTTGCATAATATATTTTTTTTAATTAATTGCTCAACACACATGGCAGTTATAGTCTTTCGTCGATGTAGACGCTTAGAGC
>PDGT01000007.1:7455488-7535184 GCA_003671415.1 Megathymus violae
AAATTTAAATCGTATTCTGCTCCTATAGTTCCTTCCTTCGTTATATTTATTTCCTGTCCTCTTGTTAATTTTCCATTGCACTGCATTTCTATTCCAAAATTTTCTTCTTACTTATATTTTCAAAATAAATAATAATTAAATGTTCTTATGGTTTATTTTTCTGGGAAACGGTTTTACTTTTCTATTGTTGAAAATCTTTTAGCCTTCAGCTCGGTAGCTATCCTGTTATAATTGTAAACTCCGTTCTGGTAGCACCACCAAAACAAATCTGCTACGCTTACTCTTCCGTGTAATGCCGATGGCGGGCTTCCAGATCGGAATGTAGTCAACCCATTTAAACGGATTGGTTTTTAACCATTTTCAGGAGTATAGTTTGTATTGGGAGATACCAGTAGATGGTAGATTCGACGCTGGCAACGCCTGGCTACATCTTCGTATTCTCGGGGCCGTCTACCACCTCCCGGCCGTGTTCACCAGGAGAGTATTACGTTGCGGAGTGGAAACAGAAAGGCCGTACACCCACGACCTCATACTCATTTGTATGTGCCGCGCTGAGCCGGCAAATAAATAATAATTGTTATCAGTGCCTATGGTTTCTTTCCGCACCCTGGTTGCTATTAGAAACTTAAAAGCCTAGCGGCGCAAAGTAACAGACAGGTAGAACAGGCAGTCTTACATCGGATGTAAATATGCTAAAAAATTAGACATACACTCCTTTAGTATCACGCACTCACTAAGCATTAGCTCAGTTTGATACTTTCAGTAATTATACGAGTATAACTGATATTTACACCACAGTCCCCAAACTGTATAATTATTATACCACATCCATCCCCATCGATTCGCAACTCCGGCGCACGTCACATAAATCAAGATGGCGGCGATAACAGGCCACCGCTCATAAAGGCAACAACGAGAACGGCTTTACGATTCATAATTGTACTTTATTAAATATCCGCCGGTTGCATTTTAATGGAAGAATTCTGTCCAATAAAACTTGAGCCGCGAGACGGGTTTCTACAGAATAGGTAAAGCGGCAGAAGTGGTAATTGCATAAATGTTTGTATAAATTATTATCGCGCAATTGTGTAAAACTTATAATGAAGGGTAATAAAATTAAAATTAATAAACGCTTATACAATTATGTCCGTGCATTAAGAGTATTTTTGTTATACGAGTATTGGCATGGCATGGACATAATGATACTCTGACGTCATAAACGACCAAGACAGAAAACAAAAAAATATATATTAAAGAAATGTTTGCCATGAATGGGAATCGAACAAACATCGTAGTAGTAGGGTATTGAACATATACATATATATATATATATATATTATTTATTAAACATTATTTAAGCAGAATACTATCTAGATTTTTTCTTTTATTTGTCAACTGAGAGCTCCACGAGCAGTAGAGGTTGACTTGAACTAAAAAATGGAAAGAATCTCTTATACTCCTCCTAGACCTACCGTATGGTATCATAGTGATGTGTGTGTATACCTTGACGATTTACTAAGATGACGTGGTGGTCAACCGAGTCAAGTAACTACGGACAAGGTCGCTAGATGGATGAGTGACTGCTATTAACAAATTTCTTGTGTGCTTCCGAGCTTCGGACCACAACTTTAAGTTGTCGATTCAGAATGTTAACATTGTAACCGTTAAATCATGTCAGAGTGCTTCTGCTGGCATATGAATTCCTACTAGCTACTACTTACCCACTAACTTCTCGACCAATCCACATAGAAACAACGGAAAACCTTACATGTAAGTCAGTGTCCTTAATCAAGTGTGATACAGTGAAGCCAATTGGTTGAAGACAAAAAACTTTCAATTAATTAGGTTACCGTTGTTTCAGACTTAACATATAGTATACGTCGTAAATTTTCTGCTTCTTACATTCATACATACAAATTGGGCATGGTTAGCAATTAAGCGCACATTATCAACAATTCCGTGATATTCTGCCATTCGTCTCGGCATTAGCATACGAGAATTATTCCATTACAGTGTTAATAATTTAAAAATAATACGCTGCAACACGCGACCGAGAGTTATGGCCCCCTGGAGATGTATTTACGAAGCGGTGTCACATTTTTACGAAAGTAGACTCTATGATTTGCATGTTAAAGGTTGCTTAAGAATGGCTGCTTATATATTCAAATGACAGCCCTGCTAGAGAACATTGTATTTTAAAAAGGCTAACCTTAGGTTGAATTTAAAATGGGAGATTGTTTTTGGATTCCCAGTGGCGCTGAACATTTTATGACGCCGCTGGTAGACATGAACGTGGGCTATTAATCTCTTAATTTTAAACTTTTTTTGCGGTCAGTATTTATTCGGGAAAGAAGTATAAGAAAGGAGAAAATGGAAACATAAGTTGAGAAACTTTATTTCGCTAACACTTTTAAAAAAATGAATAATTCAACGGATTCAGAACTCATCGCGAATCTGCATAATTATTCGTGTAATTTAGCTCAAGTGTCGCTTTTTGTTTATACTAGTTTAAATTCAAAAGTTACAAAGAAATTTAATTTCGGGAGTAATATAATATATACAGTGTTCTAATATTACGTTTCTGAGAGCATACCAAAATATAGTTGCTTTATACTGTCTTAAGTTGTTTCTTTTGGCCCATTAACTCAACATGGGATATGAATTTTTCCTCGTTATTGAAAAGACATTCCATCGTGCTGCTCTAGTGTAGTCGTTGAAAAGTCAAACCCAGTACCAAATATTTTATGTCATAAAAGATTTCGACACGTGTTAAATATTATATTAATTACCAAGTAAATTTTTACACACAGACAAAAATTTTGAAATAATTAAATAAATAATCATTTTGTTGTTGGAACATAAAAGTATTTTGAAGACGCTCCGTCCATCTTTAAATATCTAACTATCCATCCTTCACACCTCCTGGTCATTTAACCTGCTAAACAACAAAAGAGACTGTGGCACCAGGTTCGGCCTCTTGCAAGTCGTTGGACTCTGTACCACCCGGTTAAATCTCGAGAGTATACGTGCATGGTGGGGTTACATACTTGCCTGGTTAGCCTCCTTCTGGAATCAATCGTGAAATGTTTTGTTACTGGTTTGGGTTACAGTGTTAGAGAGGTGATATTAAACCTATCGCGTGAATGATGACTTCTGTTGCAGAGTTGTAAATAAACGTATCGCGTGGATGATGACTTGTGTTGAAGAGCTGATAATAAACGTATCGCGTGGATTATGACTTGTGTCGGAGAGCGGATAATAAACGTATCGCGAGGATGATGCCTTTGGTATTACATTTGTCTATGGGCTGGGGTGATCATCCACCCTGAGAAAGACCGACTGCTCTATTGAGATATGTATGTAATTACAGTAATGTAGTCGGCGCTTGATTGATAGTAGAAGTTTTCAAACAATCATTCACCCAAAAATATTTTATAGAGATTAGTTTCTATTGTATGTTTGTGCGCTAAAAACTTTCCACCTATTTGCTTATCGAACCTACAACTCTACCGACCCAACGACTGAGCCGGAGGGTGTTAAAAACTGCTACACGTAAAGTGGGTAAAACAAAACACTCAGATTGTACAAACGCAGCAATAAATCAGCCGCACACTGCAGGTGCAGCGCTGGCGACGTGCTGAAATATTAGTGCACAGAGCACTCGGCTCCACAGACGTTGCAAAATTTACCCCCTTTTCACGATGGTTTATACTCTGTGTATAATTAAAAAGCTGTGCTTTCAAATTTTAAATAGGCTTAAAATTAAATTATTAAATTTCTAAGCCGTTAAATTATTGATTTCATTTATTGTGATAATGTAATTGACTGTGACAAATATTGGATAGGTATTTCATTTTATTTTATTTCCAAAATATTTAAAGTCAGGATAAGAAAAATACAGATTTGAAATCAAATACACAAAACAAAGAGCTTGGACATAAAGTCATACGTTTGAAATAAATTCTACTTATGATATTTTCTGTATCACCATAAAGTAATAGTCATACTAAAAAATTTAAAAATACGTATTTATAGTTCAGAGCTACATAAAAAACTACACTATTAATTTATTGTCTTTATTGATATCTTATGAATATAAACAAATTATTAGAGCGTTGCAATATTATTACTTTTTATACTGAAAATAGTTACAAAAAATTTTGGAGATTATTCAAATAAACTCAATTACACGCTTAAAATAATAAACATTCCAAAAAAATCCTTATTTCGTCTATCGCTTTCTAGTCTACGGCTGAAATATTACCGCCATCTTGTATTGTGGATTAATTGAAACGTCTCGTATTAGACGAACGATTTTAAAATACAATTATTTATTGGACAGCAGTTGCGTTTTATGTTCCTTGGTAGTTAGTCATCTGTCAAAATTAATTGTATACCGTGAAGAATTGTTAAATTATTAATTGATAAATACCCTAAAGATACATGTATATTAGGTACCGGTCGATTAGGGTAGTGGGCCTATTTATGCGATTAATTGTAATTTATGGATTAAATAACTAATTATTCATATATTTAAACAGAGGTTAAAATTTTTAACAATAAGCCGTTCACCTGTTAAGTGGCAACTGCAATACGGTGACATTCGTATCTGGTAACTAATAGAACCAAAATAGATTGACATCGATCTCGGATATATTCTGCTCCTGTTGATTATGATGGGATAGCGATTTCGAAGGTTCAAAAAACAATGTATGGTTGAAGCGATGAATTTTATTTTTTTCTCGAACTTATGCAAATGTTATGGTAATATCCATAGAGTGTACTACTCAACAGATAGATAATTTAATTAACAACGCTAGTATACAAACTAAGACCATGATTAAACTGCAATGACAGCAACTTCAGTAGTCATGCCGAATAAAACTGTGTTGCCATTAGTTTGATAAAATGACTATGAAATACAAAAATTACATAATGCAAGCTGTTATGTACTCAGAGCATTTACTTCCAAGTTCGATAAAAATAATTAAATTATACAATTATCACTTCAATTATAACGGTCCACAGTACCTTTACTTCTTCTTCTACGCATTTAATGCTATTTAAAAGAACTACAAATAGTAATTAATAAATTAACATAATCCGTCACTTAATAATTATTTATAACGTACAATATCAGCTCCTTCTGCGTCAGTTAATAAATCACTTCAGAATTATTGTTATGACATACTAATCATGCCCTAAGTAAAACACAATAGGCCTTAATGTCGAGGGAACAATGGCTAAAATAGGTTATAGTTTTCTAGAGCGCAGATCGGTTTCATAAGAATAATAACATTACTAGTCCGAGGGCATATTACGAAATAGGTTATCATGTTATTAAATAAAAGCATTATTATGTCGCGTAATGGGGCACATACCTTTTATTGGGGAACATATTTAACTGAAATCTTACTCTTTTGATGACCCAGGATGTGGGTTTTTAATGTACTATATGTCTCTCAAAAACGAACCACCTTATATGATGGGACTTTCGGGATCGCGCACTGGTGCGCGTTGCTATTTCTACGCTACCACCCATACCCATTCCCATATATAGGAATAATATACCTTGCAAATGGTAAAAAAAATTTTTAATAGGTGCCGTGGTTCCGGAGATTACCCTTAGCATTCGCACAAACTTAGAAAATCCTCACTCCCTCTTGATAACATGTAGATAAAACGTTATCAAGATTGTATAAAAATCTTCTTATAGATTTCTCCATTTCGTACACATACACTTTGGTACTGAACAATATTACGAAATATTTATACACAGTTATATTTGGCCTTCGGCACACAATTTGCGCTTATTAAATTATACAGCCGGCTATAAAACAATCGTTAATGACAGAATACAGCCTTGTTATCGGCAAGACGATTGATCTTTGTAAATAAATACATGGATTCATTCCACTTATGTCATTTTTTATCATGTTTACAGACGACAAAATTTAATTTACAGTTATTTGCGACGTCGTTTTGTCTATTTAATGGAACGGCCATTCTCCATCCTACGGCTGTAGTTATTTTAAACATAACACGTTCATTCATTAGAAACGAAGGAACGAGTAACATACTGTGAAGTAATTATTGTATTGTTTAGTTACAAAAAAATTCATGTATATTTTTTAATAAACGTAATAATAATATTTTATTTAGTGTATAAATATTATAGCCTAGTAATATACTTACATTTATTCGTTACTGTATGCGTATGTATTTTTAATTTATAATATCAATATAAGTCAAATTATAGTAAACATTTAATTAGGACTGATGTCATTTTTACCTTTACAATGTTTTGAACGTTCAGCGGTGATTTGGTTTTGTGTATTCAGGATGAGGAAATGTAATCGCTTTCACTCGGACACTACGTCAATGTCCAGTATAACTTGGTATTTACTTAGAACCACCATCGGTACGAGTACAAAGCGGAACCAACCACCGCCATTATTTACGTTCGGTTGTTACGAATGATGTATGGCTATCGAGTGTTCTATACCCACACAATTCACAACCGGCTCCCAAAACACGCTATAACCGCCTCTATTTTATTTAATATAAAGTTTCATTGCGTGTGTATGAGATTGTCTTCACTGTTTCGCAGGATTTAGCGTTTTTTTTAGCGTTGCGTTTTTAGTAATAATTAATAACGCCCAGAATATTCATTGCTTGTACAGATCGCATGATATCGTTAAAATTTATTTTCGCCGTTACAATTTATATCCTAAGCTACTTAAATCCTTCTTTTTATGCATTCAACGTTTTTCTGTCGGGTAATATGTTAATACTTAATATTCCGTATGATTAACAACAGCATAAGGAGGTACTTATACTATTTTATTTATTTATTGTTAATTACAACAAAATATACCGCTCATGAGAATTAGCACGTCAATCATAATTATTTTAAATGAAAAAATAACAATAATATTAAATAATCAGACAACATAAAATAATTTAAATAAAAAAAAAACAATAATAATAGCAGTTATCAAATAGGTAAAACGATTTTAATATTACTAATAACAATACCAATAAACTAGGTAGTAGAAATGTCGCCACAAAAGAAAATTGCACTAGGAATTGAACTGTACTGGGTCCTAAATCCTATTATAGCACCTTTTACTTTTTGGCTAATTGTGACTGACGTACGCGTGTCATCCGTCACCTTAAATATTAGCTAAGACTTCTTTCGCGAAGCGTTTTGTAATTTAGGTACGTGGTTTATAATTGGTATGCAAAGTGACTAAGTTTTATAAATGTTGTAATTTCTAAATTAATCGATGCGTAATAATAACATTACGGTAGCGGAACACAATCTGTATATTATAATATTGTTTTAAACATTTGTTATAAGTAGTCTGTATCACGCAATGACCACTGAATATATTTAAATTATATTTGATATATTAAGACATGTATTGTGTGAGATTATTTAGAATACTTTTCATTCTGAGAATTGTATTTGATCCCACACAATAAGAAATCAAATTGGTAAGAATACTCTGTAAAGAGAGAATTAAAAAAAATTCATTGCTGTTTTGCAGTTTTTAAACATAGAATTAGGAAAATCGAATACTAAAACAAATATGCGACAAACATGAAATTTATTAAATACCTGATAAAATTAATGGCAATTATTTCTGGTGTGGTTGTTATTTATAAACGGAAGTGTTTTAGGTTAACTAACGCGAAGCGTTCATTACATTAGTATTACTTTATTATTTGCGTTAATTATCCTATCGTAACAATAATCCTAAAAATACATAAAATTGTATTACAGTTACGATAATCATTTTGAATTAAACAAAATATGGTTTAAAAAAATGTAGAAATCAGTTACTTAATAAAAGCAGTTTTGTAGTAGTCAAATAAATAATTTGCTTAGAAAAAACAAATGTATAAAATCTGCCGGTACGTTGTTATACTTATTAATGCTATACATTTCTATGTTCGGTAATACATCGTAAAATGGATTCGCCAAGGCTGAGCTGGCACGATACGACAGGTGAAATCCTACGTTATTACATATGTTAATACCGATCACTTTTCATCAGTCTGTCGTTACCTACACTTAATTATCATGAAACACGCGCAAATTATTCACTTATTCATATGCAACTGACAGTAATGTGAGTCTCGGAGAAATCTAATAGCAATAGACTATAACAAATGTATAATCAATCCATTATGTAGACATTTAATAAGATTCTATGATAATGTAAGGCACTATGCTGACGGAGGCCATGGAGATGTGGTTTAGATGTGCGAGAAACGTGAGAACAATATTAGAAAACATTCGTTCGTAAACATAGAATAATAAACAGAAAAATAAAACAGTTACTTTTTTCGAAAATGTTTACTGCAAGTTATCTATGAACGAACAGTAATAAGCACCACGATTATCTACCGATTGGCAACGCTAGACAATTTCGAGTCATCATTCGATTAATCGATGTAATCAATGTTGTAATCGTTGTTCCAACTTCGTAATTGATCATTATATAAATTGTGTTGTGGGTGGTATGGACATATGCTTATATCATAATCGTTTATCATCGTCAACAACCAGGATGCGAGAGCAAAAATTGTAATGTCTGTTACCGACGTGTTATAAATTATGAAAGAAAAAAAAAATGTATTTTTTTCAGTAAACAAGTATAATAACATGCGCTTTTTTACGTAACTTAATAGGATAGATGAAAGACAAGCGGTCGCTTCAAGGTCCGATGACTCCATCTGTTTTATTCTGTAAATCTGGCCTAATAAATATGTAAGTTCTCAAAGATAAATGAAGGAAAGAATAAAATGAAGCTCATGCCTTTGGATGGCAGTGAGCACTGTTTGCAAATATTTAAATTTTGCACTAACAATTAGCAAAGTAATATACTTATTAGCTTTGGGAAAACAGATATTTCTAAAGCAATATTCACAGAAGAAAACAAGTAGATATTAAAAATGTCATAGAAATCAATTCATATTATCTTGGTCATATCATAATAAGATATAATTATGTACATTAACAAAGCAAAACATTATAATTATCTTAAATTATGAATAAATATAGAATATCTTGGGATTGGATAATAATTGGTGTATATTATTTAGATGTAGGTGCATACAAACGGAAAACATGAACGCGCTTTGGGTCGAACGATTATTGCGTCGATTTGCTTAATTTATGTAACGATAGAGGCTGTCGGAGGTTTTATTTAATTTATGGCGAATAATTTAATACATAATTGAGGAAAATATTCAAAATGTTATCGCTGTAATTGTATAAGATGAGACCGCGATAGAAACGGTTCGTAAATTAGGTTTTATTGTGAGATAATTGCGTTGTGTGGATTTTTAACGGGCATTTTCGGATTTTAATTCCGTATTTATGTTTTTATGATATGCCAATAAAAATATAACATCAGTTATATATAACATACTACTCGTATTCTAAATTTTAAAATAAATAAATTTTAAGTATATATTTCTTATATAATAAAAATGCTCAGTTAATTATTTCATTGTTGATAAAAAGTTATTAGTTCTGAACGACCGGACTACTTCGCCTTCCGGCCGGATAGAAAATCAGTAGTATGGCCTATCGATAGGCCATAACTATCGTTGAGTCCGGAGTGTTGCGAGACTCATCCAATTGTCCCACTGTTGGGTTCGAATCTCCTCTTACTATGATTTACGACCAGGGTTCGTCCCGATGACCAAATGCGTTACGATTAAGATATGCAGGATAACTCATCATGTTTTTCTCCACCGAAGCAAGAGATAGTTGATTTCTATTATTATGCATCACACATGCAGGATTTCGTTTTTATCATCATTCGTACATCACCATATTGAAGTTAGAAACTAATTTAAGAGTTTCTTGCTTCACATTTGGATATATTTAGAGGGTCTTCAAGGAAAGAGCGAATACTCTTTTCAGCGAAGCTCTACCACCCGGGTCTACATCACCACTTAATTGGGTAGGATAGAAATGAAAAACCATCTTACTCATATATTAAGTAAATAAATAAGATAAAGAATATTCATATTAACCAACGCTATCAAGAAAAAGTTGCCAAAATGTGTTGTCACGAACAAAAAGCAATAACCGAGCAGTATAACGAAACCCGCATCGTAAATCCGTGTAAGTAGGTGGCAGCATACATTATAGTCTGTTATCAGAAACGTATTTTACCTTCAAAGCACAAGATAAACATTTTTAATTCCAACATTAAATGTCACGATAAATAATGTTATAAGTCGCCGTTCGACCCACGCGATCTGTATCTATAGTCGTGAGTCACAAATTAATCTGAGGGAGGGTGTTGTGTTTGGGAACTTGTTTATTGGATTCGGCTATTCCAATATCATATCGTTTTGGAATTAATTACTGGTAAATATGTTTCCTGGCCATTGAAAAGGGCAGTCAGCTCTCCTTTTTTCTGATTAATAATGCATCAATTTTTTTTCTACATTTCAATCTGGATATAATATAATTCATCTTGTTTTGGCAGGACAACCAAGCCTAGCAGTTAAAAAATTAAGGATAGTGAAGAGTTTTACGATGAGGGTAGCTCATTATTGACGATTGTATGCTGAAGTCCATCATAGTATTTGAATAACATTGAAACATGTAACTGTTGACTTTAAGATAAGATAAAGAACCAGTCACTCGGGTAAAGAACCTTATTACCATGCAACGTTAGAATAAAACTCAGCAATAACCTGAGCAGTGATCTTCAAAAGAAAAGAATTGGTACCACTGTGGCATCTACACTTTAGCAGGAGAAATTAGTACTTGGCTTCAGGGATGGATGGAGCTGGTTGCACTTTAAAACAATTATTAGTTTTCACACATAAAAAACCACACACCTTAAGTAGGATTTCCTGACACAGAGCTACAGAACGTGGCATGAGCAAATACTAATAACTCAAAAAAAAATTTTTTATTGGACAAATTAATGTCCCACGGGAGGAAATTCAATTGGATTTTAAATATTATTTGTGAATTGCACTATGAATATATCCCGGCATTGCTAGCAAAGTTCATCGCTGTATAAGGCATCAACTTGCTGTCTGTTCACGTCGCATAAATTTATTTGATTTTCAATACAGACAGACAAACCGATGATTATAATAATGTACGTAATATAACGTTCTTTCCAAATTCATTATGTTAATGCATTGTGATAATATCATTTGAGTTTTATGTATTTTCTGAAATACAGACGATGTTTTAGTTAAAATGTTATTAATTAAAATTTGATTGATATTCATTTTGTTTTATTGAAACCCAATTCTATATCAACGGTTTTAAGTGGCAATATTGATGAATCAAATGCAAAGATAGCGACGTCCATTATGACTGACATGCGATATACGATTCGTGGGTGACATCACAATTTTCATAATCTACAGTCCAACACAATCAATGGAATCAGTGGTGTTTTTACGCATACTTTATTATTATCATATAAATATATTATGCGTACTTAATAATCCTCCACCCACTTCCTACTGGTTACATCACAATTAACCAATACTTTTTTATATGATAAGCAGGCAAACGAGCTGACAGGCCACCGAATTGTAAAGGCGTCACCAAAGCGTTGCCGGCCGGGCCGGAAGCGATAAACCCGCTTCACGAAGGGAACCATATCGTAGCATCGTTTGATTCCCACCGCTGCTGGTACTTGGTTCTACGGTTTACTTACCGAGAGAGTGTTTAGTATTAGGACGTGTTGAATGGTATTGGAAACTCGAATTGTTCTTCTTTGGGTTCGGTCCAAAGGGTCCACTTAAGTAGTCCCAGTTAGATACGCATTACTGATTTCCATCTCAATGCAAAAAAGAAATTAATAATTAAAATTTACGACACTCTTTTGAGACATCGAAAACATTTAGCATTCAAATGCATGAGGATAACATGTACCTGTCAAACATATTAAATTGAAAAGCCTTTTATTAGGCAAGCAGCTATTCTAAATAATAATTAATTTATGTCTTTCGCGTTACTGGTATTATTTAAACGATATTAATAACATATGTTCTAAATCATTATGAATCTATCGTTTTCTACCGCGTAACTTGTATAATATAATGATATTTTAGTATTTGAATAATTAATGGTTATTATAATGATTTGAACTTTACTTCATACTCAGATGGCCTTAATTTGCAACCTATGATAAATTATTTCCAACTTACAATCATATTCCAAGTTACATTGCTATGAGAATATAGTGATTTATTTGTTGTATAAATGTAAATCGCTCATAAATAAATTTTATTTTTACTTCATTCATTCTTCATTTACTTCTTCATATATGAGAAGTGTGTGTGTGTTTGTGTGTGTTTTCTATTAAAACGCATTTGCGTAATTCTGATTAGACAAACCCATCATCTCTAGTTTCGCTCCGGGTGAATCATATATGGTCATAAAAGTCTTAAACAAATACGTTCAGTCGCGATAAGTTCGACTGTAATTGCGCTATAGCGCGTCTCTGCATTGATATATAAAATGATATAATAATATTGTTAGATAGTAATGGTACATTCTTGTATAGGGATGTAAGTAATCAATTCCTCCATATATACAACACCCCTTATCATCATTAGTCCGAAAAAAAATTATACCTACTGGTAATAAACATAAAAAATAATTTGGAACAGGTTTTATAATGGTGTTTAGATTATCTTTCAACATTATGGCTATAATTAAGTCCTAATAATCAAAGTATATCATGTTACATATAGAGTTTCGTATGTTTTTTAATTACTAAACATTAAATAAATTGAGTTTGATTTTGGTATTAAATTTTGCTAGATAATTTGAGATATTTAATTTGAGATACAAAACACATGTCAGAAAGGAAAGCTAGGAGCAAAAATATAGTGTTAAGGTTTTAAAAAAATATAATTTATTTACCAAACTTGTCGAAAAGACAATTGACCATTCCTCCTTTGTCTCTTAAACTACTTAGCTTACTTTGAAATCAAAATTTGTTTTCAAAACCAAAATTTAAACTGTTAAATAAATGTTTACCCATAGATAACAGGAATTTTTTTATAATGTTACCTACTACGAACACTAAAGCCATTCTAATGTATACGTTTAAATACGTGTTAGGTTTACACGTTCTGTTATTCGTGACATCCTCCCTCACGTTGAGGAAAATGTCAATATGTGGGTGTCCCTCGATAAGGTGCAACCCCGAAAACAGGTGACATAAGACCGAAAATTATCGACGAAAATGGGTTATTTTTTTATTACTTGTTATTTTTTTTTTATACGCCAATTAACATTTTTATCTCGTATTCTGGACCGTATGTACAAAATAAAATATTTCTCCTAAAGTAACGGGCCGATTTTGATGAAATAAACGAAAAATCAGTGCTAAGTATCTAACGGTGACGATGGACGACGCAGGTCCAACGGGCTGGCCAGCCCACTCTCCTGATCTGACACCCCTCGACTATTTTCTTTTCATCTCATTTCCACCGAAGTCAGAGCGAAAGTGTTCTTTTTCCAACAAACATGCAATGAACTTGTCCAAATCATACCCCACCATAACAACTCTCTGTAGGAAGAACGTCGTTCCAAGAGCAATAGCAATTGAATGATGGAATGCATGAGTGACACAGAGTAACCGAGTTTGCCAATCAATCGATGACAGATGGTGCTTTACTAAAATTCTTAAAATTTGTATATTTTAATCTTGAGTAAGTGTTTGTTGTATTTCGTCATATCTACAACATATATAAACATCTGTTAACAATTTCATATCAATTAATTCAAATGAACACTGTGTCTACGTGTAATAAAATTTAACTGATCGCTTTCATTCAAGATGTATGAGAAAAGCTATTATTTGGGGCCTTCAATAACGCAATAGATCCCAAAACAATAATTGTTAGAATTTTGCCTGTTTGTCTGTGCGTTTTGTCGCGCTAATCTCAGAAACGGCTTAAACTGATTTCACTAATGTGTTGTCGGAAGCATCACTTAATAATTAAAGGTCGTTTCGTTGCAATCCGTCCATAAATAAAAAAGTCATAAATTATTATATTTCTAATTCATAGAACGAGGAAAACCCAGTTCTAAAACAATACAGGTGCTATTTCTAAGCGTAAGGTGTAGCTTTTTTGAAGCGTAGCGAGTGCGCTTTACTAGTATTTAAAATAAGCACTGCGGTTACTTAGGAAAAGCTTATGGAATGAAATGGCCGCTAAATACATATGAAATGCAGATAAGAAATACCAGCAAAAATATATAACCAAAAATATCTCTGTAAAATGAAATAACCTAATAGATTACAATCTCACAAATGGCCGCTATTAAAATAAAATATTAACTTTTTCACCGAACTCAAGTGGAGTTGTAAATTGCAAAAGCATTGTAAAATTATTTCAAAACTTAATCCGTGTGTTTTATTAATTTCCGTTAAACGATAAGCTATATTTAAAAAAAAAAACATTGGCGTGCAAGCAGATATTACAAATAATTGGATTGAAGCTTCCAAATATTTGTTCTGGTTTCAAAATGTCACTTATCGTTACTTAGATATCTTCTAATAAATCAAATATAACCTTTTTATTGATCATATGTACAGGTAACCTCATGATGGTTTCCATCACTGAAAGACAAAGAGATAGATATTCCTTTTGGAAATTGCTTCCCATTTCTGCTCATAGTTGCTACACGCCATGGAAGTGATGACAGTTTGAGGTCAAAAAATGTTTGTACACGTTCGAACTAAATTTATCTTTATCTTTTATTCTCCTTCAACAAATATTGTAGAAAAGAGAGCTCACCGCTGTGCTATTTCTATACAACCTTTTGTTAAAAAACACTAAGCGACAAATGAAATGTATCGAAAAACTTTACTCCGATGTTCAAACACTTGGGTTAAACCACGTTGTTGGGACCGACACTTCGGGTATCGTAAATCCAGTCAGCATTCTCCGAAATTAATAACTTAAATCATAAATATAAAACATTAATGAGTGGCGAATAAGGCGATAAACGGAAAATTTTTAATCGGGTCGGTTAATAAAATTTAAGAGGCTTAGTATTATTTATTGAAAGAATCACAGAGTACTTAGCAATGGCTTTAATAGGTCTGTTAAGAGTTTAATCTACTTCGAAGGGGCTAAGATGATAAAAGAAAACTTTAGATACAATAGCCCTCAAATATATATTGTGGCAACTGACAACATATATTTACTATTTTGGTAAATACTCGTACTTTGTAGATAAGACCGTTTTATCGATAAATGTCGATTACTTCTCGCTAACTCTGTAGCCTGCAGTGGTCGTCTCCTTAACTCCTGCTAAGAAAGTTAAAGAAAAAAAAAATATAAGGACATGGTGAGCTGGAAGGCTTACAGAGTAGTAAAAATTTGAGAAAAATGTAAATGTGTAGCATATGAAGAGCAACCTTATGAAAGAACAGCGCAATGAACGCCATACGTGTCCATCGCTCAACGTGGTATCATCTCAGATCGAGAGCTGTTAATGCTATAATTGACCAAGCTGGGCCAGTTTATATCAACAAGATAATCAACTAAGGCAGGCTCACTTCGTTATATTTAAAAAACAAATTTTTAAAAACATGCCATTTTCTTAATTTCTCGGGGAATCTCGCCGTCGTCCACGAGAAAAAACACGTTCACAGTAATATTAATTTATTTATTAATTCATAAGGATTTGAACAAGATATTGGGTTACAGACTAGTTTATAGAAAAAATTTTATAATTAAAATTAGCCATAAATTAAAAGCTGACCTTCGATGACCTAAGTTTAATGTTTCAAAGAATTAGTAGAACTAAAAAAATATATCAATATGAATACAGTCATAATAAAAACTTTTGTGTAGTAGATATTGAAATGCCACGAAGCAATATTATGCTATTGAAAACTTGATGATTTTACGTTCAGAAATATATTGACCGCTAATTTAATTGCCAGTTAATCAGAAATGTATAACTTGGTTTCTCAGGGCCGTTGTGAAGTTTACATTTTATTATTATTATATATTTTATTTTTATTATGTTTACATTTAAGTTTTTTCATAACATTATGGAGGTTTTTCGCGATGTTTTCCTTTAAGAAAACGAGTGCACATAGTTTAAAAAATTAGATACTTCGAACTCGAGGCTTCCATGCGGGAGACTGGAGTTCAGATCACTACGGTACCACTAAAAAAGGGGATTCCTTTAGGGTACCACTAACCTTTTATTCTTGTAATTTAATATCGAAGGTTTTTTTTCAAGTAGTTTGAAATTAAAATCTGCCATCCCTACGCCGAAAGACGGCGCTGAGAATTGCATTATTTAATTGTAGGTTGATATGATTTGTAAAATTTAGAAGTGAATACATCTCTCGGATAGGGTCATCGAACTTAGAATATATATAGAAGTTATTTTTTTCTTAATATGGCGTAAGCGCAATTACGTTCAGCCAATGCCAATTTAATCCATGGTAATTATTTTATTCAGTATTCATGAAATAAATTAAAAATGTAATTACTAAAACATAGCTTTTTAAAAAATGTCCGCATATTTTTTACTTAATTTTTTATATAAATATTAACAGATAAACTAATTGTAATTAGATATACTATTACAAAAAATGTTGATATTAAAAATAGGTTTTTTGACGAATTTTCAAAGTTTACTTTTTAATATACTAGTTTGATCTACCGACGAATTGCGATTCGTAGAAAATAACTAAGATATCTGTCAAGGGGCAGAGGTCCTTCATAATTCACTTAACTTTACGAAGCTATTTTTTTAATGTAATGTTTGACCTGTGGATCAAAGCTAATAAATTGAAATTGTTAATCACTAAAACAACATGTTTGTCTAAGCTGATTCCTAGTCGGGGAACCGCCAAATAAAAGGCCGTGTCTCTACGAAGGAATCAGACTCAACCTCCAGACCTCGAACAGTACACATCAGTACGAACCCTGGTACATAGCTCCTCCTCCAGTTCGTCATCAATATAAGCCAGATTGGCACAGTAGAATAAAAATTTCACTTCTATTATCTACAATTTGGCGTTTGATTTTGACACCCCAGCCCAAGGGACGTAACATTGTATAGAGGTGTGAGTTGGATTACTCTTTGGGTTAGCTTAACGATATCTATTTAATAACAATCGGCAGATTAATTATGAACAGAACATATTTTGAAAAAATCCATAGGTGTTTATTAAAATTTTCCCCGTCATAATTACTTTTTTGGCACTTTGTTCATTCATTCCATCATTTATATAGTTATCAAAATCTTTTGCGATCCTATAATTCATCGTTTTAATTAAATTGTGATAATTTATTTTGTAACAGTATTTTATAAACTTTCTTTCTTACCACAAACCAACACAAACCTATGCACTCAAAATAACTCACTAGTTACTTTAGCTGTGCGTCGGTTTAGACAAATGCATAGTGGAAACCCCAGTATTGTCTTTGAATTGGTTTGGATGACTCTATGGGTTCGCGAGCACTGTGTAATTCAAGGTATTGGTTGTGAATACGCGTATAAAATTGTACAATGCACTTTAAGTATACCTAAAGCAGTGTTAAATACCTTCACCCAAACACCGCAGGGCACAACATCGGTCCACTGTAGTGATTAAATCTAAATTTTACGGTGCTGTAATAAAATTCAATATTTAATAGCTTCACCGCTTACGGGTTTACGAGTAACGATAATTGAACGGAAATTAACTCGTACACAGGCATACTTAATTTCTCATGTCTCGGGTGGTATGAAAACTGGCATTAGTGGTAGCAAACAACCGAAAGACAGGAATAAGTGTATTTTAACATCTCAATAAAGTTTTAATCAGATCGAATGTACTCTGAGTGTTGTAGATTGGTTTTAGTTAAACTACTACTCTGTTCAATTTGGCGTTTACAAGTAAGTTCGTACTTTTTTGTATGTTAATAGCTGACAAACGAACAGACGAGCCACCTGATGGTAAGTGGTCACCATCGCCCATTGACATCAGCAAGACCAAATATATCACTGATGCGTTGTAGGCCAGGAAATGAAAACAAAGTAAGCAAATTCGTTATTTTTAAAAGTAGGTAACCGGCAAACGAACGGATGAGGGTGGTATATGTACTCCATCGCCCATGGACATTAATAATAATATAGATATCACTGGTGCATTGTCGGCCAAGAAAGAAGAAAGTTAAATTTTTTTACTGTCGTAATTCCCGTTGATTTATTCTTATTTAAAGGACCCTAAGTTAAGTTAAATGATATTACTGTTACAGTTAAAACCATTTTTAGATAGAACGCGTTTTCCCTAGTTAGAACTAGTTTTCACTAAATGCCTTTGTTAGAACTAGAATTAACGAATGATCAAAATTGAATATCAGTTAAAACTAGGTCTTACTAGAAAAAACGCGTTTTTCCGAAATGAGTAAGTTATAACTTTTCTCAAAGTTCATCGTATCTTATTCTCATTGATCTCGAGACGTCACCTGATTCGATAAGTGCGGGGGAATCCCTTTCCGAGCGCCATCTGCGCGCTGTGTGCTCGTTCATTCTAACCTAACCTAACCTTTTTCTTATTTACGTGGGGAAACCCTCATGGGTTCCTCTCAGTCGCGGGGACGGCCGAGAGGATATGTTGGACTCCTACCGGCTAAAACCCCACGGTGTTCCTCTGAGCGCCCTTTGTCGGGACTGCGGGTACGCTCTCGCATTCTTCCGCGATCCCGACGGCGTTCGCTTTTCTACAGAGCCCGTCCCTGTGCGGGATGAATCTGGAGCTACTTCATCCCTCCGTCTTTGAGGTGCACGCGGGAACACCGTGCGCATCACCTCGAGAACCTAACCTAACCTAAACTAAATTCTAGTTTTAAGTAAGGCATTTAGTAAAAACTAGTTCTAACTAGGGAAAACGCGTTCTATCTAAAAACTGGTTTTAACTGTAACATTACTATTACAATATTCGTATAAATTGTGTGAAATTAATAAGTAAGTTCGCTCATGGAAAATCTTACAGCATTAAATACAAATAAACATCTACTTATTAGTAAATCTAAATATTAAAATTTATTTGTCACGACTGATATAAATAAGATATTGGTAGTTAACCAGCGAAATATAAATACGGATTTTCAGCGTTGTCGCTTACGATAAAACGCATTCCTTACGAGAGAAAATTCTTTACGAGAGAATTTAAAAGCAATTGTGTGGTAATTTGGTAGCGGAGGTTACAGTCATTTGAATTTTTATTCCAATTTCAATGAAAATTTTATTGTTCGGCCCTCGGTCGTGTGTTGTTGTTGAAGATATCGAGCCTTGCGATAACGAGGTGTTCAACTCATAATTTTTAGGCTTCTGCTTGTTGTATTTTTTATTGTCGTTTAATGGAATCGAGTCTTTTACAAGTTGATGTCGTATCAAAATCCAGTAAAAAAATTGATATGTATTCAGATGGACATCACAAAATTGACTGTTATATTGTAATTGAACCGAAGAATATGAGAGCTGTTATCGACTAGAGACTACTGCAGTTGGCGACCATTTAACAAACCTCAGGTAGAGTACATGTATACTCGTAGTGCTATCGTTTTAAAATAGTAAGCGCTTGCCTAAGTCATATCGATCGTGGTAGAGTAAACTAATGACATTTTTAACAAAATTTCAAAATATTTCCCGTGTTTTGTCTTATGAAGTCTTATTAGCAGCTGTGTGAATTAGCTCACACAACGGTAATAACGAATACATATTTATTGAAATCATTTAAGACACCGAAGATGGTATCGACGCTAGATAAATATCGCATCGGGGTCACCAATGTAATGGTGGTGGTATTAACCACTATTACTGACTCCAATGGTCTAGTGGAGGAAAATAAAACAACAATTTTTTTATTGTTTCCTACGAGTCCACTCCGGTACTTGGAAATTCCAGTACCAGTAATAGTGGTCAATACCACTGCCATTACAGACCACATTAAACCGTTAGTCACTTTCGCTTAGTACCATCAAGTTACTTAATCGAATTAATGACACTTACCAATCATGCAAAGCCTAAGGACTTCGATTCAATAAAATTAAATTTACCTAATTAACTTAGTAGAACTGCTAACGATAAAATACCCAAGCAGAACATTAATACTCGAGACGTCACCCACATACGTGTAGAGGAACGCAAGAACATCGATTCATAACGCGATTTATAATCGCCACGCGTGTCGAGATAGCCATTCGTGTCCAGCATACGTCGAGTGAACAGCTTGAGACATCGAAGGGTTTATGTGTGACATCGGTCCGCTACACGCAAGTTTATGACGCTTACAAACGTACATTTAAGGGTTTATTGATATTATTCTGGTTATATTGAGCTCGCAAGTGTAGTTGCTAATTCTGATATTCATTGAATTTTCTTCGGTAGCGCTTGTATATGAGTTTCACTGCATTTGAAAGACACAGCTGCTTTTTTATATATGTACCTACGGAAGAGCTCAAATTATAGATGCTACATTGAGAATTCTGCAAATTGTTTATTTTGGTATTGGCTCCACCATTCAGCTTATATTATCTGCTTTGAAACATCAAGAGGACATTTACGTAAGTGATAAAGAAAATTTTTGGTTACCAAACCAAAAAATCAAAATGTTTCTGTATGAAGGATAAAATTTAAATGAGAATATTTTAGATAAAAGAGGCGTTTTCTATAATGAAATTGCATTACAAACTATCAATTAAACTGCGTTTAACACATGAAAATCTTCTAAAAATGCAAATTAAATTAGTATTTTAAAATGTTGACATATACGGCGGGAAGTGAGCATTACGACATGCCCTTACATTCTATTGCCGTGTCGAATTCCTCGGCTATTTTCGCTTTTTGTTCCAATATGCATTCCTACTGCAGGTTGGAATTGCTGGTAAATCCAATATGGATTTGAATGCCACATAAGCGACAGCCGACGCATTTCTCTATCTAAAATTAGTTTAACTGTCACGTGTTTATGACCGGTGTTAGTTTCAGGTACAGGCGATTATTGCTTGAACTTTTTGCGGTTTACGAGTTAATTTATATTAGTTGGAGAGGATCCAGTGAAACGTGAGGAACTGGTTTGATAGGTAGTTAGCGACGTGAAACTTTGTACTGCTCACACTACTTCCAGAGAAGTTGCGAAGGAAAAGTTTTTACACAGTGACTCTGCGCTTTGTATGTGCTGGTAAAATATCTATGGGTATCCGAAACGTTAGTGAAGCTAATTGAATGGTTGTCTTCCAATGGTAGATGCAAGAGCTTTTGAATTGATATGTATTTCCGTATATTAACTAAGATTCACGATATTCACTACGAGTATTCATTACTTTGCAAATTTAGATTAACACAAAACACATCAGAATTGGAAAATACAATGAAATTATAAACACACAACACAGTATTTCAGACGTATCGCAATTTATCAATCGGGACATGAATACTTGTAACCGTAACGGTTGTTCATGTTTTTCCGATTTTATCAATATTTTAACCCAATTACTTGGATCATTGTCACAGCGAGACTGCAGCGGCGCGGGAAACTCTTGACAGTTGACACTTGATAAACACTAATGACAGAAGGGCCTACCAATTTTACGTCTGGTTTATTTTACGTTCTAAGGTAAAATATCACGATACATGACACTAACGACGTCTTCACGCACTGAATCTGTCAGTGACAAACCTGTCGTATAATGTCAGCGATGTAAAAGTTTTTAGTATAACATCATAAGGTACATTAATACTTATTCACCATAGCAGATGCAGCCTGGATATCACGAATGAAGAGACATAGGGTATTTTAGAAAAATGGTACACATAATTGTGAACAAAAAAAGTAAAATTTGGTTCAAAAGAATCAGCCATCTTTTATGGGGCTTTGAGTACATTTTAACAATAAGCTTCCAAAGTCGATACGTGATTTACCCAATGGAACGTTTAAGCGACGAATTAAAGCACAGGTTATAAGTAAAGGATATTATAGTATAGATACATATAATAACGACAAGGACGCCTGGAAATAACAGTGTCAAACCCAGTTCCGCGTAGGTTTAATCTTATTTTGTAATGGCCATGTGTTGTTTTAAAATATGTGCTAAGGAATAGTAGAAGCAAAAAATGACATGCATAATTGTATCTACAGAACACCTAAATGATTAAATGATTTGATTTATCTGTTTATTGCGTTCGCTTACTCCTCTCGCGGTGAAACAACCAAGGTGAGTCCGAGCATTCTCGACGTGTCGCCTCAATGAAGGATGCAACAATGTTTCTAAGTTCACGACACTTTCTAATAGTAATAATTTATTTCCCGGCCGCTAGAGCCTTGTAAGTACTTTTGTTCGTACAACTTTTCCTGTGTAATTACAAATGATTTACACGTTCACTTATCTTATTTTACTGCAGTGTGCGGTAACTTTTACTTAGTTTGTTCACAAACACAATTTATGTTTTAAACTAATGGTTGGCGAGAACGAACGTGCAGTTTACTGATATATCATCAATGTGCGTCCTTGACGTGACTGGTAAACTCAATATTTATATGCAACGGCTCCTATATATAATTCTATGTAGTATTTTGGTATGAATATTTTTTTGTTTGTATTTAATCCTTTTTATTTATGTAAATTCTAAAAAATTAAATTGGGTTTGACGTAACGAAAACGTGGAACGTAATAGTAAGTTTACGTAATTTAAAAAAGTGCAGATTTTTCTGATACGGTTTTGTTAGAGTGGCCTATTAGAAATAATGCCTAATACACAAACCCAAACTACATAAAAGGTACATTAGACTAGACTAAAGTTTTACTCTATTAAGGGCTGCCGCAGTTAATCTGTACGATTCATGAAATGAAGTCGATTTTAAAGCATTAGTATATAAACTATTAGTATTGGTATTACAAACAACACAACACGATGACCAATTCACGTTTATTCAATTTAAAAATCATATAACACCTAGATTCTTCGTCGAGTATCAAAGATTGTCGGAAGCAGGTACATTATGAACTGTAGTGAAGAAATGGTTGACAGGTGTCACGGCAAACGTAGTAGATACGTGACGTCATTACTACCAAACAGCGACAGAAATACAACTGAAAGAACATTTAATATTATTATCTGAAAGACAACTATAATTAACTAATTATTCAATTCTGTTTAATTTGATAGGCCAATACAATGTTATTGGAAAATTGAATAAAAATATTCACGTTATTATTTGAGTAACTCGTTAGCTTCTCATGTTATTATTTGAGAAACTTTATTTGGTTTGCTTTTGCAGGTTTCGTTTTTTTACCAAAATAAACTAGATTGATCTTATTATCATGCATTTTCGTTTCCTTAACTTTTAGACCTATACATTAGATGCAGACGCTAAATTCTCATGTTGATGAAGTTAATAAAGATATCTATTTATTTATTGAATGAAAGAATGCGTAATAGTGATCGCAATGTCCAATATCTTCTTTGTAGCAATCCATCTCCAACTTGACCATTCTTCAAATTACATTCCCTGTCTATTTCTGCTTCCGAGATTTCTCTTGCACTTCAACATTAAGATACCGTTTATTCATATAATATGTATACATTAATTCATATATTACATACGGTTCGATAACCCTGAAAATACAGAAAATAAGAATGACCATGCATTCTTGATGATTGAATGAGATCTTGATAATGAGGTTTACGTAGAAAATGGAAAAAATACCCGATTCATAACGCATCAAATATTCAAGTGTCGTATACTTCCCTTCGCTCACATTACATCTTTATTGACAGCTGGATAATTGTCATTGTAAATTGCATTACACATTTTTAAAGGTTAAGAACTCAACCGTGACACAGAAATTAACAACTATTAATGTTTTTCAGTCACTCCACAGACTTGTTGCAATGGCCGTTCGTCGTAACAATGACGGAACACAAAATTATCATAGTACAAATATAAAGGGATAAATATAAAGGGGGAATGGTTGACTTTCGTGCATTTACTTGAATAGTTAAAAAATTTAGTGTAAAATATATGTAGTTATGTTCTTTATAATAAGTACTTCATTTGGTCGACATTTGTAGCATTTCATAAGTGTTTCAAAGTTTAAAAATCGCTAGGATTTTAATAGTATTATTATTGATACATTAATTTTAACAAGTACTTACGTTTCTTGTATTCTATATAACCTTTCGGCTCATTTACATTATTTATATTTCGTTCATGGCCATGTTTAACAATTATTTTTACTTTGACATATGTGTACATTATTTAGAATTTATGGTGTCCTGCCGACTTTGGATTAGTAAACTATATAGTGTACCAAATTTTCCCAGTAAATTTTGAGAAAATACTGAGTAATAGATGGAAACACAGACGTGTTTCCTGTACGACGTAAGGAACCCGAAAAAGAACTTACTGGAAGATACAGTGACTGTCTGCAGTATTAAAAACTAAAACGGTATCCACGTTTGTTAATACGACATCAATAAAGAGTCAGCCAGTAAAAGATACGGACAGGTGAAATTGACCACGTGTTAACGAATGGATCATGTCGTTAGTGATGTAAAGCTTTTTACTATCCTCAATACCACGCGCCTTGAATACCTTGGGTGGGTTAATTACAGATAATTACAAACATGTTGTTCACCGTGAGACATGTGTGAACATTCGCTAGGGCTTTTTTGTGATCTCTACTATGTTTGTAAAGAAGCAATGAACTTTTCTTGGAGGAACAGTACGTTGGACTATAGACATAATTATTACCAGAACATTCTCACAAATAGGTAACTCTCTTAAACCTTATAGTTAGATATTGTTTCTACGACTTGTATTGGGAGAGACTAGTTCTTAATAACCAGTTAAAATAGAATGGAAAATTTGGAATAAGAACTATTTTTAAAATATTGAGTACTTCAATCAGACATTAATGACTTCAGTCAAATGCTTGGTATGAGATTTATAAGCAAGTACTTACGTATTGAAATCATCAATTTCCTTATAATGCTATAACTCTCAGTCTATTATGGAGTTATAAAAAGATATACCTACATATATTTAAAGACTATAGAAAGACAGGTCATCAACATTATCGTCACAACCCATAATATTGCCGTTGATGGTGAGAACCTCCGAGAGGGGTTAATTATCACATATAATTCACCACGCTGGCCAAATATACATCCATGGGCGTATATAGACGGTGATAGAACGATTCTCATATTTTCTTAACTGAAGTTATTAATAAATAATTTATATTCCCTGTAACTTAGTACGGAAATGCATCCTTCAAGTCTAAAGGCTATTAATGGTAGTATTTATCATGAAAGATGTTTGACATTATTCAATATTGATTTTTGATTGTTTCATAATGTATGTTTCACTTTGAAGAATAGCAACACTTCCAAATGAGTGGTTCTACCGCACCCCCTAAAATTAGAGAATGCTCTGTAGTTGAGTTCGTGATAACTGACATATACATACTTACAAAATATCTTTTTATTCCAACCAACAACAATGGATGTAATCCAGTGGATTTTGTCCAAGTTAAGCGAGAACGTTTTATTAGGAAAAATTGAAAGAATGACAAATTCATTGTTTCAACTTCGGCTCAAAAACACCGCATGCTTATGCTGTTATCATGAAAACATACAAGTCAACTTTTTGTTGTCACATTGCTATGTACTAAACAGGTAAAAGAATAAGAAGGCTTTATCCTTATTTAACAACCTATTAATATAGTGTTAAGAATGACAGGCAGCTCTGTAGAAGTGGAATTAAAATTTTGTTGAAGTCAGAGGAACTACATACCGCAGATAACTTCATACACGGCTTAATCACTTTTTATTATCTTGACCTGAATTTAAGTATGTATGGGTGTGTTTATGTTTATATATATAAATTTTTTAATGTCAAAATTATTTAAAATGTGTATTAGTATTAAAAATCAGGAATCTATGTTAGTAAAATTTTGTTGAGGGTGCTGGTGCTTTAGCTTTTATACAAAGGTGAGTTATTAAAATGTATGTGATTATAATATAGAAATCGAAATAGGCTTATTTGATATAGTTCCATGTGAAGTTATTATTGTAGTAGCTACACGAACATAATGTCACCAAACCAAACACCGACATTTACATATTATTTGTAGTAAATTATTAATAAAGGGACCGTAAGTTATAAATTACATGACACGAAATATTAAGACGTACGAGTGACAGGATCTCGTTAAAATCGAATGAATAATCGATATTATATTTCTATTTATACAAGAAATTAATAAATGAAATTAAATTAAAACAAAAGCCGGCTTTTTATTTATTTAACCTTAATTGACCAAAGAAAATAATCATGGTACAAATAACGAGCTTACTGTATTCTTTACCAGCCCACCATTTGGTTAAGCAGACAATCACGAAGAGCGACTTATTAGGTTCGAACATATATATAGTTATACATATATAATTAACGTCTTTGAAAATACTCTAGTAATGATTCCTTTAATTTATTTTTTAAATTTGACTCATTATGTACGATATGACACATTCTGTCTAAAGATATTAAACGCAATTTAAAGCTGAATTCTGACCTCATACAGGAAACTAAATTTACCCAATCAGGTGTCACGATTAACGAGATGGCTTATATTCTAATCCTTTAAAAGCGTAAATGTAATATTGTCCATTTAGCTTGATGTACCTGTTAGATCGCTGGCTAGCTGCGAGACAATATTAATTACCTACTAATAGGGTAATTACGCACTAATTCGCTGATACGAGACTCCGGAGTCTGCACACACGCGCCTGATGTCTGCTGAGGGATTTTTAGTACATTGCAAACTGACTTACCCCTGAATCTTGTTCAGACAAAATATCTTTAATAAAAAAGGAGATAAAATATGTTCAGTGTTGGTAAGTTATAGTTCATCGCTCATTTTTTTATTAATTCAGATCTAAAATTGGCCATCGTTTGAATTTTAGTGGCTGATTTTCACTTTTGTGCTTCGGAATGCATATAGTCGTTTCGCCGTTCCCATATATTATTGAAAGAGATATCAATAGTGACATCTTGAACCTGACAAATAACATATCTATCAACGAAATTGGAACAATGGCGGAATATTATATCTCGCAAATGTACAAAAAATAACAGAACGTAAAAATATCGTTATCAAAATTGAGTAGTAAAAGTAAACATTCTTTCATAGCTTCCTATGTTTGGTTTAACAAAGCGTTGTGTTAAGTCTTGTCTTCAATACGTTCATTATCAATATTGCAATTCATTTGACAGGCGTAGGAGAGTGTAAAATACAAGCCGGTCATAATACGAAACGCGTTAATAAATTAACATATTCGCTGAAACAGGACGCCGGCAGTAAAACAGTGTAATTTGCACACGTTTTAGTTGCGAATAATATTTTATGACGCTGGAGTTTAATTGCGTATGAATTATGAATATTTACCGGTGTCATTTCGGTGTCATAGCTGCTGTATGGTGTTGGTTTTGAGTTCTGGCGATTTAATGAACTGTCAAATTATTGAATATCAAATTTCAAAATATAATAAATCCAAACTTTGTTATTTTAGTTGCCAGTTGACAATAATGATAGAACTTGTAATTATTGGCTACAACCCCTTAGCAACCCACTGTAAGGCATGGGTCTCCAGTGATGTAAACAAATTGAGGGAATTAGAGGCCAATCAAAGTCTCAGAAATTCTTATTCGGACCGAAGGCCACTGACATGGTTTAGCGACTCCTATCAGACAATAACCACTAAGAGCGATAGCTTAATGTGTCTTCCGAACCACGACAGTGCTCAAGAAATTTTGCTCCTAGAGGACACCCATCCCACAAGCAATTGCTAACTCCTTTGATCACAGCAAGCCATCTGGCTGTCACAGCTTTTGTATCACTGAAATAATGGTATTTAAATAAAATGATATTTGTTCGAAATTTGTTTTTACACACTCTTCTCAAGAGTCAAACGACACCATCGTTTCAAAAAATCCCTACCTTGAATGATCTCAGAAGAAAAAGTAGTGAGAAACTCCTAGGATTTTTTTTCTCAGGTTTAAGTAGTCTTGCCTTTAAATTTGTCATCGAATTTGAAATAACTTTTCTTCATAAGATTCCATTTGACAAGAGATTTTAATTTCCCGTATGGTATTTTATTTACCTACCAGATTCGTTAACTGTGAAAATTAGTACAATCAGTTTACCCTAATTCTTAATATCAAATTTGTGAAGATCACTGTACTTATCAAAATTATCAGCATATTTTTTAACGTATATAATATTTAAAAAAAATTTATTATATATAAAATATTCATAATTAAGTTAACATAAAATCACTTTATAATTTTGCCTGCACTGGTTCTAACCGTTGACAATTTTTAAGCTATAATAGCTTGGTGGAGTGGATGAATTTGTGCCCTAGAATTATTGAAGAAAATTTATTAGCTCAAAGAGTGAAAAATAGCTTATATCATACAATTTCTCCCGTTGTGTCCTCCGCTACCACCGGTTCCTCGCACCAAAAAGCGACAGTTGTTTCGTTCACCTCGATCTGTCAGTGGCACAATATGCGGTGGACCGATATTTATCGATTCCACTGTAAAACGTATCGTGGATGTCAATTAGTGGTCGTAATGTATAAATATATTTGCCGTGACGTATTTACAACTGCCGATATCGCTATTAATAAGCTTCAATGTTAGCCGTTAAATATTGGAAGACGTGGACCATTTGCATCCGGAACCGACAACCTGTTACATTGGTAGTTAGCACTGCTCACACTCATTAATCATCAGTTTAGATAGTCAACTATGAAGTATAGTTAAGATGTAGCTACTTGTTTTTATCTAGATAAGATCGTTGGTTCAAAATTCGTACTAAGCGATTGGAACTATGAACACCAAATTGGCTGCCAAAATATTTTTTGTCGCACTTTACAATATGGGATTATAAATGTATACCATATTAGATTATACAATTTTTTACTACGGTATAAGTACGTATATTCGCGTTAAATTATATTATAATATACTGTCGCTGACATATCAACATGGTTCCCTGCATCATACACACTAAAGCTGACATGGAAACTAAAGCTGATGATGCGGTGGTTGACATATATGATTTGAGAATCTAATGACTAATACGTGCTGTTTGGTATTACGTTTAGAATGACGTGTTTAAAATAAAAAAAACGTGCTTAATTTTTCTCCTTTGACAATTCAATAAGTATTACTAAGTTAGTGTGTTGAACCTTTTTTGGCATACGTATGAATACAAAACGATTAAATACGGTTGTATTTTTTAGATTTGTGTCACTACTTACTGATCTACTTAGAATTTTGGAGCCTAGATAAATTCAATTTAAAGGCTGCATCAGTCTAGTGTCAAACATAATCCGCACGTCAGTGGTTCTAATACGATAAACCCCAACCTCAGTCATCACCTGACTCATGATACACAAGATAGATACCGCTCACATTACGTCCGGAAGCGACTCAACGCACACAAACTAATCCCGTGGATGTGTGAGCTTGTTTTGATACCTTGACAGTTGCTGGCAGTGTTTGCATTACATTGTTTTCTAGTTTCCGGATTGGATATTAAGTTTTTTTATCGTATTAGTTTCGAAATAAGGCCATATAACCTAGTCACAGCAGTAATTAACTGGCTGTTAAATATTTCATAGTAGACATTGGAAAGAAGTTGAAAACTATCAATGCAAATCAAACTTTATCACATCTCGCCCACGATATACTGGATAATGGTGAAGAATCTCACGTCATTACTTCATTATCATCGAATGATTTTATAATGATAGGTCTATACCAATAGTATGAGAAGAGATTAATCTTCTCTTTATATTCCACTAAACTATATGTACTCCACTAAACTGCTCCAGAAAGGGTTTTTAAAAAGAAATGTTTAAATTCGTTATTGGACAAAATATTGTTACTGGTCTAAAACTATCACTGGCTTTGGAGAAAAATATTTCTTTTTTACATGAATATCAAAAGATGAGCAATAAAAGTGGGATATTGGACAAAATATCGTTCCTGGATTTCGATTAATATTACCGCTAGATTATATGAACGTCATATACAAACAAAAGCTTATAATATTATTAAATGCCATATTACCCGAGTGTTGTTGATTAGTGGTACCTACCAACATCAAGGAATTGTAACGATTACGGCTTTTGATAAGTTGTCTGGCTAAAATCCACCCAACGCGTATCTGTTGATCTAAGACGTCTTAAGTCAGCTCAACCATCATAACTAGATAAGGTACCAGTTATTTACATACAATGTCTCTCCGACCCTCTGAACAGGAAACGACTGTAAAGCGATTACATCTAAGAACAAATGAGGTGTCGGTTTAAATATTCGTTGGCTTAAACATTTTGCTATAATTCAATGGATTACGCTTACATAAATAACACTCAGATTAATCCAAGTGTTTAATGAGGCAGTTTCATAAAACGAGTACACTATAAAGAAAAAATAAAATTTTGCTTTGGAAGTAATACATTTATAAATTACCCTAAAGGCCCATTGGTCGTCAAACTGTCTGGTATGCAAAGCGTTCCGGGTTCGATTCTCGATCGAGGCAGGCATTTATAATGCCGAGTGTGAGTTTTTGCGCAACATGGTTGAACGGTTATACACTCGTATCAACCGCAATCGTGCACTTCTTAGAATAATTAAGAGTTTAGCTCTATAGTACCGAGGTAGATGGGTGAGTGAGTAATGTGTAAGAGTGAAGGAGACCTTATTGTAATATAGTTTACTTGCCAACTAAGGGCATTTAAAATAGATTTGCGGGCCAACACAATTACTGGAATACAATTTAACTTTCTCGATGGTTCTTTAACACTGTAAACGAAACTTGTCAAAAGCTTTTCACGGGTAAATCTATAGGAGGGTGGTAGTCAGGCAGGCCCTACCATGCATGAGTATCGTCGGGGTTAACTGAGTGGTACAGAGTACCACGACCTCCAACAAGGGGGACCACTCGTTAAAGCCTCTAAGTACCATGAGAAGTTAAGGTTCGTAAGTTAAGCTCGGGCTCTAGTATCGATTGAGGAGTCCTCAAAAAACCTGAATAAGTTACACATAGGTATGTACATATTTTTTATTTCAATTATTAAGGCAGTAATTCAAGACTCAACTTAAAGTACCTTCAAGTGGAACCAGCTAGATTCGCCAGTTAATCATTACCTTTAAATTATCTAACATAATGAAAAAGTCCTCAACACATAGTACGACACGAGTATTCGCGAATCAAATAATACATAGTAAGTCAGTTTTACAATTTTTATTACTTTTTTATCGTTCCCCAAAAATAACAAAATTAATTAAGCACTTAAGCAAGTCATGAAACGTGTTGGCTTATCATTATATGTAATGAATGTGCAATTACGACGTCGGCCAATAAATCAACCTGTATCTTTATAATTGAGCCGACTAGGTGTTTTTGTGTAGTGACTTAGACACGCTCACACACACTCGGGTTTTTTCTGAAACAATAATAACTCATAGTAATTATATAATTTACCTCATGTCACGTTTCTACTCAATAAGTGGAAAATAAATTATGTGTACATAGTCAGTTCAACTTTTGTGGGTAGATTTTTTTTTAATGAATGTGTTTTGGTACCGTTAATTAAAATTAGAATTTTGTTATTTTTATGTCATATACGATATGTTTGTGTGGGTTTTATTGTGTGTTGAATAATGGAATTGACTTTTCGTATTTTAATATTACCGTATCTGATTATTGACTCAATAATGAGGTCGGTTTTTTTCTTGTTATGACAGAATATAAGGCAGTCTGTTTACAAAACAGCCGACCAGCTTCTCTCAGTGTTATTAGTTGGCTCCGCATTAAGGAAACTTTGTAAAAACCATAATAGTTTCCTTAAGTAATTAGAAAAATTAAAAAATTGCGCAAACAATGTAAACCCACACCTCCCAAGAAAATTCCTAAATTTTAGGGTATGATTGCTCACATAAATCAATTAACCATTAAGTTTATCATTCAACACAGAGTTACTAATAAAGATAATTAAATAATTATCACCAGTTTACTAACTAATAGTTAAACAATGAGAAACAAATAAATGTAACATTCACTTTTTACAAAATTCGGTCAAGTCTTAAATAGCTGTAAAAAATTTCATTCTTCAAGAATTTTTACCATATAATACGAGACACTGTTTAAAAAGATTGACGTCGTAACTTTAGTAAACATCGAGTAAGTCGAGTAAGTCGGTAAGAGTTTATAGGTAAGGAGGATGATATAAATTACCATAGATATATCAAATTACCACACTTTAAATTGATATTTGCAAAAAGTATGGATGTTTCCATACTTTTTGCACGAGTCGTGCTTTACACGATGTATAAAGCCTCGCGTGTAGCAGAACTAGTGTAAACGTGTTACAGCGAAGGATTAATTGCTCAACGGTGTAGTGCACGCACATTTAATTAAAGAATGATTTGTGTTAAATGGTATATCAATAAAATTCTGTTTTAAGCGTCTTACACACAAAACGTGGTCGTGCAGAATAAAGACAAACACAATAACAGTATGTTTCGACAAAATTGATTTAGGTACTGGTTTTTCAAATAAAAACGTTAAAAAAACATACACTCACATCAGTGCACTAGGATTCCCTGTGTTGAAGTTGGCATGGATGTATCACAAACAACCACGACCAAAAACAAACGTTTATCTCTCACGTAAAAATCTGCTCCGGCCAGGAAGTTAATCCTGAGACCCCTTCGTCAGCGGACAAGCAATACCAGCTGAACTATCGGGTCGAGTGCCAATGGAGATATCGTCAAATCTGTCAAATAGTTGACAAATCTAAAAGTCAACAATGACAAATCGAAAAAGCTCTATTCATAAAGTAAAACCAAGCTACCTACTGTAATTATTTTTCTTACAAAATCTCTTCTGATACTTTTGAAATAGAAAATTACTCAATGAAACATCACTTCAAAATTATCAGGAGTGCTGATGGTATTCCCCGGGCGAACTTTCATAGATTCCACTTCTCAAAATATACATATCTTACTGATGTCAGAACTGAGCGCAATAAGTAACGGTTTCAGTAATTTTGATTTTTTTGTGTGTTGTCGGATAAAAGAATGGATACCGTTAGTACCGGATAGTGAGTGAAATGCTTTAAATAATAGATTCATAATATATCGAAATTGCAAATCAACGACTAACCACTACACAAAAACCTATAAAACAGCAGTGAATTTTTTAGTTCTAATGATTCTCGTTGATACATTGTTGACTTACGCAAATAATATATTTTTTTCCCAAAATATCATCGTATTGAAACATGAAATCTTATTGTTAAGATTGTGAGACATGACTACGCACATAGTTTGTATGCTTATACTACTTAAGCGTTTATTGATTCACAATCATTCTCGAATTTTAGTGGTGAACACAATTTCTAAAAATGCGGGATGTAAATTCAAATATAATCTCTATTAAGTAGGTCTGAATATTGGTCGAAGTTTGTTACATTCACACAGAAAAATTAAATACACACTAAAGAAAAAGCCCAATGGTTTGAAAGTACATAAGTCCAGACCCGTGACGAGTTCGAATCTGAATAATATTCCGCGCTTAACATGGAAAACTATGACTTGAACCTTTCACGTTTTGAGAGGCAACCACCATAGTCGTGGGACAATTATGGAACAAGAATGAAATAAATGTCACTATCTCCTAGCTAATAATTGGTAACAAAACTAAATTCTATGCAACAGATGCGATAGTAAAAATTAACTAGGAAATCGTAGCAGAAATCATTTTGCATTATTAAAGTAAAATATCATTAAGCCCTACTTGAGAGCATCTCAGATTTTTTTCAACTTTGAATCAGTTTTGATTTTTTTGGCAACTAGTTGCAAACATCTTAATCTATTCGATTTTTTTTTAATTAACAATTTAACGGCGTTAAAAAAAGTTTCTAAGTGCATTTTTTTATTTACATTATTACTTTTGAAATAATGAAATTGTTGATACATTTTTTTTGATTATCTGATATTTGCTACATTCTACAGCATTTTAGAAACAAGGTGATATTTACATGAGCTGTTTTTATCTTTAATTTAAATTTTTATTTTAAATTTCTAACATATATGCGTAAATTAAAATAAAAGTGAGATTTTTTAAATTACACTTAAGTTAAGTTTTAATTCAATCGCGCGTAAACATTACATGTACACATTTTTTTTTCTATTTGAGTTGTTTCACATTAGCGATGAACAGTTAAATAAGCTCAATACTACCTTCCGAACTTGCAAGTTGCAAGTGATCGTATACAACCACGAACTGGACTTACATATAAAGACGCTCGAATAATTGAAACGATTTTAATAAAACAACATAATATTTTTGGATGTCAGATATATTGCCCGAATGACAGATTTGTTTTTTTTTCTAAAAACAAAAAATCAGTCGTCAAAAGAAAATGGATCTGTCAGCCAGTGATCGAACAAGGTAATTACATCTCGTTACAACCGTTGACATTTTTATTGGTTGTGATTCACGAAAACAAAAATTTGAAACGACCATTTAAATTTTAATAACATTGACAATCACTCAACAGTCAACAACTTTGTTTGTAACATTTTCCGTTACGATAATGTTCGTTATATTTCTCAAAATTGCATTGAATTAAATGAAGTTCAAACGTGTGCGGTTTTAATGAACTAATAAGGATGTTTCACGTCATATATGTATGTATGTATGTACCTTTGTCTGTATGTATCTTACTATGTATACATTTTCGTACAATTCCAGACATACTTTGCACCACTATTAAGAATTGACAACGCGATTTTATAGCTATAACCTGAGTATTGTTATCGTCATAAATTAAATAATTAAATTACGTACAAAAGGTTACAATTATACATGGTTATGTTTCATTTAAATTGTATAACTGCTTATTGAATACACATAATTTTAATTATAAATTTACATGTTTTGTAACTAACAGTACAACTCCGACAGGTGATCTCACCATGTATAGAACATTTTACAATTTAATTTTGAATTGTCATCGAAACGACAGGAATATTAAAATATGTAAACTATAATGGCACAGTGTTTTTAATTATTATGATTGAAATTATATAGTTGTAACTTGTTATCTATTTATGCTATTATTCTACGAGCCCATAGCTCTATTGGAATGTTATTGATATAAATGTTATATTGTTTTAATATATGTATAAATGTGTATGTAGGGTTTTATTTCTATTGACCATTTTTTTGTTGCCATCTGTCATAAATTTCTCACCTACACCATAGATAGACTGGGAGAGGATGCCCTTAGACGTTAAGTTCGCCTTTTTTAATAACCTAGATTACGTTTATACAATAAAGTGTAAATAAATAAATTTTTGTTCTAGGATTTGTTTATGCGGTCATTTTTGTGTACTGTAACATAACCAATCCCAGTGGAGGGATGTGAATGTGTGACCGTTTATTCGTTTATTTATTAATTATTTACTATTTAATATTTTTATTAAACTAATATTGAAAAATTTTAAAATTAACATTTTTTTAATTTGAAATTTTAGAAATTTGTCAAATTGAAAATTTCATCAAATAAGTTACTAGTGTTCTCTCTAAATCATTTAAATATCCTATTTAATACAGACAGATTTCCATCACATAACAGATGACGGTAACAAGTGTTAATTATAACTGAACTCTAAAAATATAATTCGATACTACAGTAGATACACTTCAAAAACAAAATAACGGTCTCTGTTTATATTGTTATAAATGTAAATATTGTTATAAATAACCCGTTTATTGCCTTTAATTACATCAATTTTCCTCCAGTATCTTCAATAATACGCAGCTGGGAAAAAATATATTCAAAAACTACTTTATAACCAGTACCATACAGTTGAAACTAGAACTAAATTGTAGTTATGAAAAATGAATAGTAATCAATACGCTTAGTCATACATATGTACAAATTTAAACCTTAAACCTGCATCTATACAGCCGAGTGTTCGTTGTAGATAAATGCCACTTTTTCATGTAAAGTCAATATAGCACTGTAACACGCAACTCACTGACAGCAGTCATTGCCGTAACTGGAGTTGTCATTTGCGACTATTATTTCTTTTTAATTATCGACACTACAATCCGGTTTTCTTCCAACAATGCCGGAAATGTTCAAACGCATGATTCTATACATTGAATGTAATTAATGTTCTGAGCAATCAATCAATCAATTTTTTTATTATGTTTTATTTGTTTTTTTAATAAGTTTTTTATTGGGGTAATGAGCTGTGTTGGTCTGTATGTATGTACATGTAGCTACGAATACAATTATTATGCTTAATGCTTATGCTTATATATTCTTTAATGTATGCGCGTTCCTCATTTTTTTATTTATTTAACCTTATATCGTCATATGTCTAACCGTCAACTTTCAAGTTGTTCATATGACAATCAAACACGTTACAAAGTGAGAAATTATCCCACATTTTGAGAAATTTGGTCCCAATTTCATTCAAAATAATGTACCACCCCTTACAGTGAAAAATAGGTGATGAATCCAAGTAATACATCTTCTTCAAATTGAATTCAGTTTTTTTTTAGTAACATATTAGTATTTATTACTCGGCAAATATCTTCTGAGTGTACACATCTCTCCCGTAATGAAAAACTTGACTTGAAACTTAACATCATTTTTAACTAACGTTAATTTTTTTTATTTTCCTTGGAAAGTCATGATAAGTTAACATATACAATTTATACTGTTATTTCTGTTCAATGACATACATACACGCAACACTAATCACGGCCATTATAGCCTTAAAGATACAATACTTAACCATTTCCATATGACTATTATTACGTCAATCTTCTCATTATTTTATCAAACTAAATTTAATATGCGTTACAAAAAATAAAATATATAAAAATCATTCATCCAACTCTATCAGCCTTATCAATCAGCCCACTCGACTGACACAATTTAAAAAATGAAACAATCAACTGTCACATTCGTAATTCAAATACGACAGTTAAAAATATCGTAGTCATAAGCAATCCAATAAGCCTTAAAGGCAAACAATATGAAATACGTTTCGTTGTGCCAACGATATATTGACATGTAAATCATTTTAATTGGCGCCGGCGGACATTTTTTAGTGTAATTGGCAGCTCAGCCATTTTTCATTTGGCTGTTGGTCGGAGTGTGACGTTTATGTGAGTAATTAATGGTATTTTCGCCTAGTATGCGATGCTTTGTCGTACGATTGTGAAACAGTTTTAACTGTGGTAAGTTTAGTTATAAAGAGTTCCATCTTAGGCTGCAGGAATACTTATATAACCAAAAAGGAAGAGACGCCTGAATACAAACGAATCTATAGTCAATCAAGGCCGGAGAACTAACATTTACGCGGCATATAATGTTTGCCTTTACCGACTGACTCGAAATTTCACTTGGCTTTCAGGGACTACCGTCTGAGTTAAAGGTTAAGGTACGGTACTTAAATGTAAGGTACTTAAGAAGTAGTGTTTTGGGTAGGGCGTATGGTGAGTTATGATTAGTATTTAGTGTATAATGAATTAATAATTTTCTAAAGTAACATTCCTAGATTTAAGATATATAACAAATGTATCATCTAGATTAAGAGAGTATTAAATCATACTTCAAGCTGAGAAGTCGCGTTATATTTCGCTCCCCAAACCGAACCTTTATACCATACTGCACATTCAAAGTGGAACGACATGGGTAAAGTAGGTATACTATAATCCTACTCAACCCCGCAGAGAGACAAACTTTACCCAACAAAACCCTAAAAAGCAATCAATTGTAACCTTGAAAGTTTCTGATTGCCTCATTCGAATTCGAATCGGCATTCCACAACACTACGCGTATTTTCAGAACCAAAACGATTTGTTCTATGGTGAATAGATTCAATATGCACTTTTATAAAACGGGGTTTTTGTGGTGTTTTACAGAGGAAAGTCCATGCATTCCAAGCCCATTTTAATTTTAACCGTCTAAAGTTTTCAATACTTTGACTACAAGAGAATCGTTAACTACAGATGATACGATGTAAAGTTCAAATTCAAATTCATTTAATCATCCGTAATACATCCGTAAATACACTTATGTGCGTAATTCTTTCCTTCTACTTATTTCCTATTTCGCCTATTTCGAAAAATTGTCTTACTCGTAACATCGAGAAGAAGAAACGGCGAAAGTAACCCCTCAGGACATGTTTTAAAACAACATAATGGCAATTACAAAGTAAGTTTTAACCTACACGACAAAAACGCAAAAACACTTTCATTCAGGTGGCCTATCCCATTTGCCTGGCATAAACATGAACAATTATGGTTCAAAATAAAACATTTGAATATTAATTACCCGCTGCATAACACATAATTCATAATTGAAATAGGTAGGGACATCTACG
The DNA here is from genome assembly GCA_003671415.1 of Megathymus violae. NCBI lineage: Eukaryota > Metazoa > Arthropoda > Insecta > Lepidoptera > Hesperiidae > Megathymus > Megathymus violae. Next base: position 7,494,017 of record PDGT01000007.1, read on the forward strand.
ATTAGACTGGTAAAACATTTAAATATTTTATATTTATTTTGTTTTGTTATATTATTGTAGCGTTTACATGTGATTTTTTGAGTGTTAAGAGCTCCAATATCCTAGAGTCCAAATTAATATACTCTGCTAATGTGTCCTGCTGAATAATGCTGAGATTATGGAAAACGATCCCTCTTGTTGGAGATAGCAGGTAGCTCGGCTATATACAAGTTTAATCCACATTTAATTGCTTGGCTCTTCTTCTAGGATCAATCGTGAAATTATTTACGTATTTTCGTTTCAATCTTGAAGAGCCAGTAATAAACGGGTTCTACATTTCCAGTTCTTCTTTTGGTGTTAAGGACAGATGGCTCGACTGTGCGTTTGTCTTCCTATTGACTAAACTAAAGTGACACATATGGAAGATTTAGGTGTATGAAATAAACATAAAATTATAATACGCTTGATAAAGACGAGTAGGTAGCAATTATATCGGTTTCGGTTAATATTCATAACCATAAGGATTGTATTTCTCGAAGCAAAATTAACATTACTATTTAGAAATAATTGGAATTAAATTAAATTAAAATAAGAGTTTTCATTACATTAATTCGTAACAAGTTAAATTAAAACATACACTCGTAAAGCGTGACTGCAGATGTCCATGGCTACAGTTACCACAGGTCGACTGCATGACATATCAATAAAAAAAACAATTATTACTATTCGTTGTTACATTACAGGTATATTGGTTCGTTTTGCTCCCGGGTTTGCTACAGCACGATCGCGTGTTCGCACGGTATAAAATCCTTCCAACCCATTATTTTATGGAATGTTGATTCCTTAGAATTCTATGTGGCTAATTTGCAGTACCCTATTAGTACTGTTATACTTGTTTAGTTAATTTTGTAATAAATTTTTTTACAAATACAAATTGAATTTTAAATTAGAAGAAACATTCAATATAATAGCTTTGAACATTAACGTGAAATATGCATTTCGTCTTTCGAAGAATCGCCAAGATTAGGATTTGCTTTGTAACATTTAAATGTATTATAAATCGAAGTCAATAGATTAAACAATTGGAACAATAAATTAATATTTATTTGTTTTTAAAGCGATTTATTTTGAATTTTAATTTCTCGCTAAATGTCACGACTGTATAATGTCTCTACTGAATGAGAGCCCTACAACCTATTCTTCCGTTAAAAAAGTTTGTTATCGAATATAATTTACGTACTGTAACAACATACTTAAACAAATTATTTATATGAACCGTATCATCATATATATTGTTGATTTCATCAGATTTTTTCTAATGCAGTTAAAAAAGATATAAAAAATAACACATATACAGTACAGTAACTTGTAAATTTGATAATAACAATAATATTGTCGTTCACATCAATACCAAAGTGTTTATTATTACTGTATTACTGTATTCACTAAGAGGTGTTAACGCTCCAGTCCGCTACACATTATATTTATTGACTATGATCATATACTTATTAAAAGTAATAAAAATTTAGAAACACATGATAAACGATGTATATTATTTTGCCTTGAATGGCCTGTTAATAAATATTCTTTTCCTTCTTTTTTCCGTTTAATGCATGTGTTTTTGCTAGACATAATGATTGAATATTCATTGAGGCGTTATGAGATAAAACGAATAATGATAACAATATTCGTAATGATAATGTAACATTACCATAAACTAAAAAACCGACCGTCTATCTATCCGACGAAAACAACTTATCATTTGGCCGACAAAAAACAGAAATCCATTACATGAGAGCATTAACAAACAAATGTTCACACTTAACCTCGCTGCGTGTACACTTCATTATTACTGAATAACCAACAGCACATGCGATCGATACGAATCCTAATGCTGTGAAATACGACACAAAATCCATTAACAGTGGTACAGTTGAAGTTGTCGAAAATATGGCACAGGTAGAAGCTGTAACAGAAGGGGTTAAAGTTAAAAATGACGTTAACAACTCGTAAAGTAATTTTGTCGGTATTTAAGGTGTCTCAGGTGTCGTGGAAAACTTAATTTATGTTAAACTCGTTCTTGGTCCGATTATTCAAGCAGCGATGGGTCAGATAAGGAAGATTAATCGAACGTTGGTGGTTGGAATTAAAGTTGGGAATAAAAAATGCCGAGACAAGTCACCTGTGTGGTACTGTCTACTGGAATAAAGCTTGTTGTTTTTCGTTGGTGAATGCCGAACGTTTGGAATAAAGATTTATGAAGACTACTGGAATAATTTAGGTAAATAACATTGAGTTGATATGATTAATTTTTTAAATACAATTTTTTTATTGCCATAGAAGTTCATAGACGAACTTATACGCGACTTACTAATATTTAATTCGATCTTGTGTAGAAAGCTGTTATCACGTTATTCAATACGATATGTTAATTGTTGGGTTTTATTTACGTAAAAACTTTTGAAACTACTTCCCAAAACAAATAACGTAGATTTGTATTGAATTCGCACAACGGAATACCAAAATTCAATTATCACAGCAGTCAATTCAAATTATGCCCATTATATACTTAGTTGTTGTAAAAAAATCCTATCTTAATTGTCTTTAAAACTTACGTTTAATGTCTATGTCTGTAGGATAATGGAAACTTTGAGTGTGTAACAAGTTAAAATGTAGACCATCGCTAAAAGGAAATCCTTCCAGTTAACCACAAAGTTTGGCCGCAAGGGCGCCTTGGACGTGCTCTTTGAACTGCTAATCTGTGCCTGTGTCCAGTTAAATGCTTTATAAATCTTGTTTCCAACAGAGATGGGCGTGGAGACGACGCTGAAAAATATATCACTATTATTATTTAAGTTAATTTATGATTCAGATCCCAGAACAACCGGTTTAAGCACACGAGCCATGTGTGCCCGTTTTCATGTACTTTTTTTATAGGTTAGTAATAAAAGCAAATACCTCAATTTAAAAACTTTACAAAACATTTATTATTAAATATTTACGTGTTATATGTTAGTGCTGTTAGTGACGTAACGGAAAAGAAAAAAGATCTGTCGCCTGTATTATTGTCAGTTAATTAAAAGAAGAAAGGAAGAATGTAACCTAATTTGTCTAATCTAAAATTATGTGACAGAGTTAAGCAACTGTTTTAGCTGTATTAGTATTAACTGTAGTATATTAAATCTCTGTTGCCGTGATGGGCCACAATTCTGAATAAACATTACTATAATTTCCAAAAGATACATTTTATCACGACAAACAGTTTTTAGTTCTCACGTACGTTAAATATATTTTTGGCTTTTTATAAGTCAAAGATAGCATTTCTTGGATCAAAATTCTCATTTACATTATTATGCCGTAGATATAAAGCAGTAAGCTCGAAAAATAAACCAAATGAAGACAATTAGTCTCGCCGGGATCACCACTTATTAGCAAGCATACCTTGCGTGAAGTGTAAAACATTGATGAAAAAATAAGTCAAACTACGAGTATCTCACATTTATGTACTATATATTTACCACACTGTATACAGTTAAAAATATGCGAAAAGAAATATACACGTGATATACAAGCGTATACAAATCAAGTAATTCGGTGCCGGGATGGGCATCAGTACCGTTACATGTGTACGATAATAGTAAACACTCTTCTCTCATCTCTCACATCTCTGTTTTGAAAGAGTTGCGAATATAAATAATTTTTATAGTTATATTTTTCACAGACAATCTCTACTCCACAATCGACTCTACTACGTTGCGCTCGGTACTCTCGCAACTGAGTGCCTAACAAGCGACGCCGCAGGCGAAGCCTACATGTAGATGGTGGTGCAGATACGGTAATATAACGTTATATATTAAATTCGCAAGATTTTATATGATAAGTGTGGCTTTGGATTTATTCTTCATTAAGTAGTACTTAGGTGTATACAGTGCTTTAACTACTCTATAAGACCAGGAACTACCGGCTGTCTCGCTTGAAAATCAGTAATATAATTTTAGAGTCATTTATAAACATGTTTTTAGTTAATACTATGAACTATTGTCTTGATGATCGATATGAACTTAGCCCATGAATTGGTAGAACGGCTCCTTAAGCCACACAGCAATTGTTATACTTATTTATATATGAGGATAGAAACAGCAGCCTTCCACCCGACGCTTTCGAGTTTAAATCAATCGAGTTGATTTCGCTCATATTATGTCAATTTCGTACTCTCGAATGTCTACGCTAGCGCACGATCGAACGGTGGTTCAAATTTGAACTAAAAATCGTTAGGATCGAATAAAGATCGAAGAAAGCGCACCGCCTACACTTTCTGACGGTCGTCAAGCGAGTAGCGGGATCGAAATCAAACGTCAAAATTCACGGTTACAAAAAAGGTTCTTTGGTTGCTTCGAGTTTTACACTTTGTTTAATTTTATTTGGGTGTTTCTAAAGTATGACTCGCCTTACATCATTTTTTAATATTTAGGAGGAAGCGCATAGTACATATATGTAGACATTCGAGAAAGGACAAACTTTCTTAGAATACATCGATATAACTCTCGGGCACTTGCAATGGATAGTGAAGAATTCCAGAGGGATTATCATTTGTCCGAGGATATACATAAGTGAATATTTCAATATATTCCGCGACGTCGCGGAGTTGAGTTTCGAAATAATGCGTCGTTATACTAAATAATAGTTTAATAAATAATTAATTTATCTAAAAAACATATAAAGAAATATAAACACCAAGGCGTTTTTAAAATTTGACAACAAATATGTTGTCAATATAATATGATACTTTCACGATCACAGATTAGTTAATAGTAGTGGTCACGATACAGATTAATTAAAGTGATTTTAATTATTTTTGTTAAACGAAAACACAATTTATATTCATTTCTCTATCAAAATTCACATAAAAAAGTAGTGAATACAAGATTTTTTAAAAGAACGCTATTAACTTCAGCATTTTTTAAATATTTATATGTGAAATATGCATGTACTTCTCGCACTTGACTGTGACGTCACTAACCGGATACAGTTAACGACGCTGATAACGTTCGATCGCAAGTCGATCGAGATATTCTATTCGATTTGGTTCGGGAGTACGAAATTTAGGTCGAGTTCGAATCAGATTCGATTTCGAATCAGGAACAAAAACAAAACCAAAACGTTTTCGGGAGTAAGGCCCCAGTACTCTCCTACCTTCACATTAAGATTCCATTTGATATATATGCAACTAGGAAATTCCCAACACCTACGACCCGAAACAAAACATTATTTATCCATCAACATAAATGGCTAAACGAACCGATAGTTGCATCCCAAAATGTTAGATCGGCAGGACCTACATATATATAAATGTTGTATGAATAAAAACTTAAGCCATCGACTACATGTCACTAAGTTTATATTACCTATTTATTGGAATAATTTTATCTTTATTTTTTTATTTAATTTTCTTACGTGATAACAAAGGGTGGATCCAACCAATGGATTCTTGTCTATTATGTCTCTCATGCCTTGCCATGCTAGAAAAAGTATTGAAAACCAAGTTTTAACGTTTAACTTTGTATATATATTCTAACAAACGGAGACCAAAATAAAGCGTTATTAAAAATATTTCTTAGTAGTATTGTACTTGTGTAAGTATAAAATTTATCGCAGTAATTATAACGTTGTATATTTTTACAATTTCATTATACTTTTGGATCGCCATATTGACGTACAAAAATGTACACGCTGAATAAGACCATATATATATGTAATTAAGAGTCCAGTTTTGAGCGCCCGAATGTAATCAGACATTGTATTACTTCCAAACTACCTTGTCATATTGTCTGAGACTGAGCGATGCTATTAATGTAAGTTTTTCGTCGGTTTTGCTCTGAAATTATAGTATATTTCATTCGAAATGCAGTATATACTCGTAAACTCGATTTTAAATCCAATCGTAGTAAGTAAATATTGTAACAATAGTATAGAACAATGCTACGTGATGAAAACGTATTGGATGTGAAGGGTTACATCTTTTATCAAGTCCAAACCAACCTAGCCCGTAGTGCATCCTACTGAACAACGGAAGAGGCCACGGTCCTTCCAACAGAGGTCGCTGGGCTCGATACCACCTACTTTAATTTTGACGCTACTGGTACATGGTGATTTAGTTTTTATGGACTTGTCTAACAGTGTTGAAATATTTTAATATAAAACAATAATGATAATAAAAAAAAACTGCTTCACTTTCATTCTGAGACTCGGTAATAAGTGAGTACCCCGCTTCCTAATTCTACCTTTATACTTTAGAGATGGCTCTGTTATTCCGAATGGCTAATTGTGGCGGTGACCTGGGAAATTTTAAAGTGAAAAAACTGTAAGAACTTAAAAAATACATATAATCTCGGCTATAACATTCCGAAAGTGAACAGCGAAAACTATTTTGTTATAGGATTGATTTTCCGTATGATCTTACGGAGTATCGCAAAGGGTTTCATTAATACTCATAGTGTCTCTTAAGTCCTGTAAAGCTTAGACTTTATTACTTAATACAGAAGGGTGATGGGTAAATTTTGAACAGAACTGTTTAAAGATATATATTTTCTGTATCGCGTTGAAACACGCACCTTATGTACGTAATGGCTATAAAATATAGCATACATACATAATTACTTATTTATGCAAATAATTTATGTCAATCGCTTGCAATTTAATGTCCGCAGTAAATTATTGTGTCAAATACAAGGATATAAAATAGTAATCTTGGCAGAATTGTTAGTTATTAAAAATTATGGTTAATTTCCTTTTGAATATTGTGTTGTAACATTGAATCAAATAAATGATTGGACTTCGTTTCGGCCAGCAATTTCGTTTGTGAAATTTGTAATTCAACGATTATATATTTTACTAGCGGCTCGTCCCCGACATCCGGAATAATGTACCTTTCGAATGCTAAAACAACTTTTCAAACAGGTATCGTGGCTTTGGAGATCACTGTACGCATTTACATAAACTCACAAAATTCTCACTCTCCCTATATAATATTAGTATAGGTATTGCATAGTTACATAATAAACTACGACTTGCATGCATCGTGTTCACGGCTAAATCAGTAGTATATAATGATAACCGCTTAAATGAAGTTCTAAACCATAGATTGATCACTGTGTCGAAGTGTCATTGTACTATGTAATATTTAATTAATTCTATCCGTAAAGAAATTTCACTCTTTATGTTTAGAAAAAAAATACCAAAAATTTACAAAATCGATTTATGATTTAGTATATCGATTTATCGATGAAAAAGTTTAAACTTGTACACGGAAACATAAAACTTCATCTTTTTTAAATCGATTAAAACGAAATGTTATTGATAATGAGTATACTGAAGCGTGGCTCAGTTTTCTCCATCTGTTGGAAAGTTTCACTCTTTATCTCCTAAACCCATTATGAGTTCGTCACCATGTTTATATGGGACCAATTACGAGCCTTTCTATACTTTAATAAAACTTCTTAACTTTTTCTTTCTTTCTAACTTTCTTCTCATTTCCTGGCCGACAACGCAACAGTAATACCTTTGGTGTTGCTGATATTCATGGGCGACGGTGACCACTTACCATCAGGTGGCTCGTCTGCTCGTTTTTTGGCTATTAACATGAAAAATAAATAAAAAAAAAAACAATCAACAGCCGGTCTATTCACTCTTTATTTATATAAAATACAATAAAATGTTTCAGTCTATTACAGTTTTTAAGCCTATGCAAAGGGAAAAACAAAAACAGTTAAAAAACGACACCGTTTACACGAACACTTTGTTAATATTTATTAAATGTATATACTCAACGTTTTTTCAATTTTATAAATGTATAGCTAAATGTTGATTTACTTCTGAATGTTGTTTACTTTAAACGATGCATTAATTGATGGTATAAATTGATTGCGGTATCGAATTATATCTGAAAGGAATACAAATTACGCAAATAAATACAAAATAAGCAATTCGAATTCACCTTATTAGGTGTTTCAGATTACAAAACAAGCTAAAAGTATACGTATTAGGTTACATTGCAAACAGAAACATGACGGGGGCCGATTCTTGCGATGTTATTTTGTTGATCGATACGAATTTGAATTGTGAGTCGTCAAGATTTGCTTTGTAATTATGTAACAGACGAGAAGGTTAGCCACGGTAAATGGTCAGGTTACCGGTCAAAACGAAGCAGGGTACCTGCTTTGTAACTGGCATATCAAACGACAATTGTATCCTATCAAAACACGACAAGATTAATGCAAGAAAGAGTGTGAAAGATAGATAACAAGAACCTTACACCATAATGTATATCATTGAGCTCAACCTGAGTAGTACAGACCAACGACCTCCAATAGAAGGCTTTCTGTAGCAGTATCACCTCATTCGTTGCTTAACACTGCACTACGAGCGAAGGTTGTTGTGGCTGCTGGAGGATCTTCTTATATTCCATAACTTGTTTTTCTAACTTAATAAAATTAGTAAAGATGTTCACCTGGTTCTATATATCCATCCTAGTGTTTGGGCAACGAAAATCAACTTCAAATAGCACACAAAATTGTTAATACTAGACACATTTAAAATAAATAATAAATAGACTTTCCGTTCAGTATCCAGTACCTGGTCGTGAACACCTCATCAAATCATACAATTTCTAGTGTGGTCCGAAAGGAATTTCTTTCGAAAGTTAATTATCACTCTCAAGTTTACAATACATCATTCGGTCATGTAGGGTTGTAACTTATACTTTTTGATCATATTAACTTCTTAATTTTTTTTTTATAAATATGTACCATGTAATATACTCATTATATCGTTATAACATTAAGAACTTATTCTAAGTATCGGTCGTCAGATTGCAACCTTAAATTTTAGTGGATTTTATTTTTAATTGAAGTATTTATTAAACTTCTCCAACAAGTATATCATAAAGACTCTTCGGAATGTATTCCGGATTCTAGAACAGGCTGGTGTAGACATTTATGCGACAGTTAAATACTTGTCATTGTTTCTGATGATTCAAATTGTGTGTGTCTAAGTTACTCACCATCACCGCCGATACAAGAACGGACATGTTTATTTACACCCCTGCTCTAGGATTTTACTGCAACATAAATGTTGGCAACTTACACAATAATGATAGGTATATTGATATGTACTTGTTCAAGGGCTCATGGCTGTTAGGTGGTGCAGTCACGCGGTACAGCACGATCTGTACGTTTTGGTCCTCATCAATGATCAAACATCTGCCGCGCTTCTGTGCTTCGGAGGGCATATTAATCAGGCATGAGTTGTTACCGTTAGGTAACGTTAAACCATGTTGGGGGCTCTTGGGCATCATAAGAACATAAAACACGTAGGTTAGTTACTATTCCCTCTATTAATCCACGCTGAAACACCATGGTTGTGTTTGACCCGGATATCCTTAACTAATAAGGAGTAGCCCATGTATGTTCAACACAAATCTATCACAAAATAACTGAGCATGAATAAATTATGCTCCTCTATAAAAAAAATATGTTAATAGCCGACAAACGAGCAAACGGGTCACCTGCTGGTAAGTATTCACCGGCGCCCGTGGACATCAGCAATATTAAAGTTATCACTGATGTGTTTTCGGCAAACAAATGGGAAAAAAGTAAGAACGAAAGTACTGGATCTCAATTTCCCCGCCGGGACACGACGAGTCGTTTGGCGGCTGACTCAAGCAGGAGGGTGGTAGCTAGCCAGGCAGGCTTCACGGAAAGATATTAATAATATTAAAATCACAATAATATTACGGATAATATAATCCTTATGCGAAGCTCTACCACCAAACAAGCTGGCTTCTATCGCCTCTTACGACACCCTGTTCTGCCAGCACAGGATTGGGGTTAGTATTCTATGTCGGCCCAAGACGACCATAAAACTTACTTTCTTTTGTAAAATATTTTAAACATATATTTCTATATAACATCAAAACAGCGGTGGCAACCCTATCTATCACTAATGTTTGAAAATTGAACCGACATTGCGATATGAATATTCCAAACATAACTACTGGGGCGCTCAAAGCGGCTAATAGCGTTAATAGAATCAGCAAATTAGCTCACTATTGAATCAACATTAACATAAATCGCGTCAGATTGTGTACGTGTTAACTGAACTCGCCTGAGCTGTGAGCGTGTACTTTAACTATACAGTAAAGTAAGGAGAAATGTGTCTAATTATATTGGACTCTACATTAAAGTTTAATTCCGATGATCTTGAACGGAACAGTATAATTTGGCATCAACCTATTAACGGTCCACCTCTGGGTTTATGTAATCTATGTCTATATATTTGGTTTTTAGATTCGACTTAGTTTAACAACTGTTATTTAATAATAACAATGCAATACATGAGAGAATAATAGATCTATCTATGAATTATGTTATGTTAAGAATTAAAATTATTGTGTTATGTTTTTTTTGTTTCACTTTTATTTATTGCTATTTCGTCATCCTTTATATTGTCATTGTATGCTGCCAAAGCGGTGAAAAATTATTTTTCCTTCTTTCTTCCTTTACATTCAATACACGTCTTGACGTGCATTGCATATCGGAGACTTTCAAAAATTTTGCTACTGGCGGTCACAGTTCCCCATACTGACCTTACCTAATTCAGTGGCTTATTTGATGATACGAACGAGCCGTCGGGCTAGGAACGCTTTGATGTCCGACGTCTGTAACTCGACAGACCGGCAGCCTCACTAGTACGAAGGCTGTCTACTTACCGAATAACCTATATTGCATTTCTAATGGCCCAATATAATGACGACGAAACACAACCTTCACTTTCTTGTCAAGGAATTCTAAGTTTTGGGAAACCGTCGACTAAGCTTTTTTGTAATTATTAAAAATATGATATAAAATTATTTATGGTGCCCACTTTCAGATTGTTTATGACAGTACAAATTATTAACAATCGAATAAGTCTCCCGTCACTAAATAAATAAATAAATAAACCGACTCACATCCCCACTAGAACTCTCTGTGCTGCGGGTGGCATGGACATACACAAATATGACAACACAAACATCCATAGAAATAGACACACGAAGACCGCGTTTTATTAAAATTTTCATAATAACATAACACAGAGTTTGATTATGTAATTATTTTGTGCTATATGAGTGCCAACTATTGGAGTCTGCAATAGTCCACGAAGACGTTACCCATCTCATTGTGAGAAAAGACTGGAAAGGACAGTTGTGAGTTATGATATCATAGACAAATGAGGCTTTCTAAGTTCTTGGGGACGACAAAATACTACAAGTATTTGAATACTGACATTCGGTTAGAAACGCACACGTAACACTCTAAACACTCCTAAATGCCAGTTAGTGTTATGTACCGAGTAGAAACATACTCTTACTAATGAAAATCAAACATTATATCAACTCAAACAAGGTACTGAGGCCCACCGCTGCGATGCAACAGGTAATTGTTTGACCATCAGCGATTACACGAGACACGTCTCTTTTATCGTTCATGGTTTGAAAATCTATCATGTTTATCAGATGGAAATTAAAGATTAAGAAAATTTAAATTTTAACATCTACCATCGCTGGACACGATTAATAAATTGTATTGATTGAAAAGGTTTTTGTTCCATGACCAGATGTGCTCAAGTTGATCGTTCTCCGGCTTCACTCAAAATTATTAAGATAATTGAATATAACAATAATAATTTAATTAGTTTTTATGAATTACGTATGTACATTTACTAAATTTATATATGTCATATGATATTCAACTTTCTTTCTGCTTTGTCACCTTCCATTTGTCATTTCCCTAGTTTATTTGGAGGCGGTAAAATTGCGTTATGAGCATGAATATATAAGTAAATGTGTAGTACATATCTTATGTTTTGGGGTCATGGGTGTTTGTGATGTCATATTTGTGTATGTCCACGCCACCCGCAACACAGTGAATTATAGTGAGGGGGTGTGAGTGTGTGAACTTTTAAGTTTATTTTATTCATTTCGAATTTTAGTAACACATCAGAAAATGGCCGACATCTTTTAGAAGTCATAGGCTATCGCTTGCATGTGTACAAACAAGTTAAGACAGTTCATTGAAGCAAACGTATTACCTACTTCGTGTTACTAACAACTTATACGTAACTTTACTGACAATTTGTAAATTTATGACTTTTCGTCGTTTTTATTATAATTTCTTACGATATAAAGAAGCATATAATATTTATTTTTATTTATCAAAGTTTTATCAATTCTCTTTGAAGGGTCAAGCGGATGATATTTTTTTTATGTAAATAGCCGACAAACGAGCAGACGACATTAGTAAGACTTAAGGTATCACTGATGCGTTGTCGGCCGAGAAAGATGAAGGAAAAAGGATAGTACTGGCTCTCGAGCCCCAGCCGAAACACGAGTACTCGTTTGTCGGCTGAATCAAGCGGGAGAGAGGTAATTAACCAGACAGGCTTAACAATAATATAATAATACCACTAATAATATCAATGATTTAATAATAATACTGATAATATAATCCTTACTCGAAACCCTGCCACCGAGCAGGCTGGCTTCTGTCGCCTCTTACGACACCCTGTGTTGCCAGCATGGGATTGGGGGAAGTATTCTAGGCCGCCCCGACACCGTACTGGCTGGTTTTGTATAATAAACGTTCAAGATCGATTCGAACTCAAATTGAGAGTGTTTCCACTCAATATTCTGTTCTAAGCTCGGTTAACATATCGCTAACGTATCGCTGATTTTTCTTTGAAGTTTTCTTTGAAGTTTCACAGTAGTGTCCCTCTCGGACAAATTGTTTGAAACAGATTGTTTAAAATTCTGAACGTAACTAATATCAAAATTCATTATGCTTAATATCTACGACCATATTCAAACTGGATAAAAGGCAAGTGCCGATACGTTCCTATTTCTTATGTTGAAATTGCTTACTTTCTAGATCTATCTATCTATTACACGTAATACTTACAAGATATATTTTGAAATCAGGAATCAAGTTTATTGATTACTCACGGCCCGTTCCGACTTCGTTCGGGTTGAATAATTATTGCTATAATTATAGGTTGATAAATGTAGATCTAAATTAACAAAAATTCAATCATGGTTTACGTACATCATGATGACTCTAATTTATAAATAGATATATAAACAGATACATGATATAAAGATGTCTATTTGGAATAATATACCGTCTAAATTATTCATTATTTTTCAAATAAGTACCGTGCTTTCAACGCTAACCCCTCGGATTAATACAAAACTCACAAAAACCGCATTCTTTCTTTATAATATTAGTATAAATTTGAGATTGGTTTCTTACCAGTTTACTGCTTCCTTTTATATGGAAAATGTACTATTTTTGAATGTGTATAGGTTAATTCATGAAATAATTCTAAAAATTTTCATCTTATTAGATTTCACTTATTTTTTTATGGTATAGGTTTCTATCTATCGTAATTTACCTGCAATAAATTGTAGAACAATTCCGGAATATAGGTACGTACCCTATTAACGGAGTTTTCCAACCCTAAATTATAGAAAAATATTCCAAAATATTGGTAATCTATTAATGGAATCATCTAATACTAAAATATAGAAAAAAATCCGGTATGTAGCTGCTCTATTCATGGAATCTTCCAACACTAAAATATAGAAATAAAAACTGAAATATAAGTACTCTACCAGTAAAACCTGTAAAGAAATTCCTGTTGTTTTGTAAACACTTATCTTTAAATACCTAAGGAAAACAAAATACGAAACCCTCCCACGGGAGTCAGATTTAGAATACTATAGTTGAATATTCTTATCAAATAACAATGCAGTCAGACTTGCCCTGTTAATTCCATATTTTCTTCCGACAAAGACTTATTTACCAACGGGCCCAAAGGCGGTCTCGCCCCTCGAATATTAGCGAGTGGACTCGAAATACGCCTCACAGCTCTTTCGTGACGGTCCGATACCCACTAGTTTGTTCGACAAATACCTATATCGGTATCGACAATTGGTCCTTCTGAGAAAGTTGTCGAACGCGATATTAACGTGTTTACCCTAAAGATCCTCGTCGGTTGACGTCGCGTAAAGGAACGCAAATATGTATTTGAGAGCGGCCAGTTTAATCGTTTTTGTAATTCTGTGGAAACAGGCGCTCTTTGAATTTGTAGCTACCAGTTTTTGTTGCGCCTGGTTTGGTGTTAATATGGTATTTGGGTTTTGAAGACTTCGAGTAAGGTCCATGAACGTGAATATTTTTCATAGAGATTTTTGGTTCTTTAATTGAATGATATATAATCGTAATTTCAATATCATCCTGATCCTATATTACATACCGACACATCATATATCACTACACTACAGGGTACAGGCTTAAGCCTCTTTAATATTGCTATGATGGATTCCGGGTTTAATTCCAGCCAAGAGTGACATTTTTGTGTCAGCAGATAATATTTGACCTTTAATTTTGAATATTTACGTGACAGACGGAATTTTAATGAGAACATAAAAAAATGATGGCATATCGGGAAAAATCACAAGCTATCGAGTTCCTTTCTTAGAATGAACCTCGTTTATAACAATGTTCGCTTCACTAGACTAGAGCGGATTAGAAGACTATACAAGTTGAAAAAATTTAGCATTACTGCTCAAATACTTTAGTTTAAAATTAAAGCAAAGTTCCATTAACATCTAGAGAAATAGCGTGCAAAATTAAAATAAATATGTATTTTAAAATAAAATTATTATCGCTATCATTGTATTGCTCCTTTAGAATGAAAGTGACTTAACTCAAAATTCCTGAAATTCCAGATTTTACTATAAATTTACTTAAAAAAGCCTACTCTAAAACCCCATAGTGAAAAAGAGCCCGTATTATGAGTTAGAAAGGGAAAAAGGGAAAACCTCATACATCAGTCTCTTTAAATTTACTCAAGACCATACATTTTTGAAAACTATCTTCGTCATTTCCCATAAATTGCAATTTTTGAGTTAAGTCCCTTTCATTCTAAGGGTGCGATATGTACAATGCATTCCGATTAACTGACTGTCCTTTTAAAAGAACATCACCATCTAAATATCACGAAATATATGCAATTAACTGATGCCCCATGACCAATAAATACCGATGTCGACACACCAATAACGCACTAGCTTGGTGCATGGAATTATAGGTGTGTACACTGAAGTTTGTTTAAGCCGCAGAAATTCTCAGTAGTCTATTATTCCCGGCAGCGAACGCGCAGAATAAAGACGTCCGCTAACAACGCTAAGCCGTGCCCACCGCTGGGTAAACAAGCGTCTAAAGCGCATTTTAGCGTGTTTACCATCAACTTAACGCCAAGTTTCTTCTCTGATTAGCATTAACACACTAAAATATGTGAACAAACATGAGCGAGTCGATAATTTATTAATATGCCCAAACGCGATGTTTACACGGCGCTTTAACGGACTCTCGGGGGAAATTCTTGAACATGTTATTTGTGCAACCAATTCTAGAGCTTCGTTGATGTGTGTTATATGTTATATTAGCATGTACGATTTGAACAAAAGCAATGGTTATTAAATTACAAAGCTATTTGTGATGTATGCTAGTCTACGCAGAACTGTAAATCGGTTGCACAAAATTGTTGAAAGTTTCATTGTTTGAAATGGTCTGATTTAAATCCGTAGACCGAATTTCTAATATGGCTGAGTTTTTATAAACGCGGTTAACCAAACAGATAAAGTAATTATTTAAAAACGCCACGTCAATATGGTTTTAGCAAACAATAGCTGAATGGCCAAATGAGAAGTATTTGTTAAAAGATAATATTTGCGTACGCTAAATTTTCACAAATAGATATTTAGGTTTCGAGTAAGAATAATATTATGTAAAGTCATGTATATTGACCTACGGCTGTTTTTGAATTGCTCACTCGTAGTTGTCCAAGATTCCAAAAAATATTTTATGCTTTATTTTCTTATATTTTATTATTTTCTTGTATTTGAAGTTATTTCCATAAGTAACTTCTCGTATATGTCAATTTTCCGCTACCTGATAAGAGCCGGCCTCACATGTGTCTTATTATATTTTACGCCGTTTAAGTATTCTTAGCAATCTGAACTTAAAACAACCAAATTTTTGTGGTTAAATATTAAATTACAAAATTTTAATTTAATGGTTTATTGATGATTGAGAAATCATTTCTACGGAGCATTAGAATTTAAAATATTATTTTTCATTTCGTAATTGTCCAAATTTGTGTATTAATTTAATTTGAAGTATACTGGCTATTGAGTTTATAAACGGCAAATAATTTTCAAACTTCTGAGATAATAAATTGATATCAGATAAAGAAATCACCAACTGACCTACGGCCAATAAAAAATACAAATAACACCCCAGGGTCACATAAATGACGTTAAGGCTCTGAAATCGATTAAACTTGGTCACTTTCACACTCCTTTATTCTCGGACGTCATAAAACATGAATGTCTTTTATAATCCCTTTTGTGTGTACAGATTAAGCTACCGTTCTTTAGAATATCAGCTATTTTTGGGGTGTAAGGTGATTCATTCATTTTTGACTGTAAGCCCATTTTATTTTGGTTTAATGGCCGAAACAGTGGGGCCAGGTTCTCGGACAGGGAGTAACGTCTAGTTTAATCACGTTAGGCATATTTGACTAGGTGCTGCAGTGAGCAGCATGTCTCATATAGCACATTTAGACATATTTTAATTCAAATACAAAATCATTTATTCATTTAGGTATTTTATAAAAAGATACACTTATGCATCGTTATGCTCCTACTGCCGTTTCGAAAAGATGCTTTATAGCAAAATGTTGGAGCATTATGTGGATAATATCATATTCGTACTTCATTAAATTCATAATTTATTAAATAAATAAATTTAATAATTTAATGCCTTGGCTAATATGTTTGACCGAAACTTTGTCAATGTGCAATCACTCATGTTGTTTTTAATAAATAAAAAATTTTGTTCTTAAGTCGAAAATCTATGTTTTTTAATGTCAAAGTATAATATCTTACAGTATAATGTAGTCTCGCAATGAGAACAATATCGCTAACCAGCCACAAGGGAACCACAACAATGGCTGTCGGAAATAAAACGCATTTACGAGCCCAAACTCTCTTACAGTTTACACAATATTTACGCTGGAATCCAAAACATTCTTCCTCCTCACAATTTTCTGTGATTTAGATCTAAATTTAAATTAAAACAACGAATGCTACACTTGGTAACAAATCCTCATCAATCAAATATTTATTGATTGCTTTCTATATTTCTTTTTTGTTGATTAACGTAGGTATTTTGTCACCGTCCTGTAAAAAATAAATATTTAAAAATTAATGAATAAAATTCATTATATGATGATTATTATTATTCATTATATTTTTAATAACATGAATATCATGTTGAACAACGCTAAATATGGTATGAATTAATTTTAATGATATATTTTTTTAAACACGAAAATATTTTAAAGAACGACTTGAAGTATTTGAACATTACGAAGTGACTATAATAGGAAGATTATTCCTGAAAGGCAACCAGCCATAGATAAACTTTAAATTTACGTAGAAATACAAAAAAATGTTGTCATAAATCTAAGGAAAAGAGTGCTATAGTATTTATTGGAAGCGTGGTAAAAGAGAACGCCTACACGCTTGACGTACGCTCGATGATTAAAAGCGTTGTTAAAATGACAATTCAAATGCCCGAAGCGAGCACTAGGGGTGCCAAAAACAAAACGCGAAGGCAATTTCGCCAACCGCCGCAGGTGTCACTTTTTAATAAAGCCCCAATCAGTCGCCGGCCGGAAGCGCCGCCATGGCGCTCTTCCGCGCCGGAAATGGAGCTCGTGTTCGCAGAGCCCTCTGTGCCACCGGAAGCAAACCGTAGCCCGCGGCCACAAGAACCCAAATGAACTGCGTTTTTCTACCTACCCGTAATAAACGATGGTATTAAACTGTTTCAAACTTTGTTTTTCAGGGCGCGACTCCGTTGTTCTATTAGCTTTGGGATTGCTGGAAGCGTTTTAGCGTAGACAATTTGCGTACCATTCTAGATTCCTGTCTAGACAATATGTTTTATTTGACAAAACGATTCTGTTACTATTGTCAACTGAGGTTAATAAAAGTTCTGTTTTAGTATTACGGTGGTCGCTTAGTTTCAGATAGACTGTACGTAAATTGTATTTTCTGTAAGCCATACATTGTTAAGCGCATAAAGTGTATAAATATACAGATATATATAGAAAGCTTTACGAAAAAAATGTTTTGTGTTAAACAAAAACCTAAACAGAAGACCTAAATCGAAATATGGTGTCTCATTGATAATTGAATATGCGTCGAAAACAATTTCTATTTATTCGGGATAATAATAGCTTATAAATCCAATACATAGATCACTTAATTAGTTACTTGATGAAGTCAATTACACTCATCCACATTAATGTTTATATTATTAAGTCCTAAATTAAAAAAACATCGTAATTACAAAGGTTACTCGGTACATTAAAACCATTAGCGAAACATTCGTCACTACTAGGTATCTGCCGGCAAGTAAACAATATACATACATTACTATGTTGTGTTCATACATAGTATGTACCAGTTAAAGTGCGTTCTGTAACTGTGAGTAGGAAAAAAGCGGGAGTTTCTTGCTACTTCTTTTTCCGAGATCACTCACAGTAGGGAATTGTTGAAGCGATGGCGTGGTTCGACGTTCGAAATGTGTTTGTAAAAACCAACTTCGCATAAATTATTATTCCGTTTCATTTCATTTCAGTACCCATATGACATTATTGTAATAGTAACAGTATAAGATGATTACATGATAAATAAGGTATGAATTAATGTAATTATTAGATATATTAGTTAATATGTTGTATTTATTTGTGTGTGTGTGTGTGTATGTGAGTAGCCTTACGACAAATGTTTATCTTGAGATCAGTTATATAACTGCAATACAGACATAAATATATTTTAAGTGTTTGATATTAAAGAATTATTTTAATTTGTGAGTGTCTAAGAGAGGAGTAGTGTATAATATGGTAGCAATCTGAGCTATGCATGTTGTTATAGTATAGGAGTCGTATTTTGCACCCACTACTAACGTTTTAAGGATTTTTCGTACGAATTTTTTTTTAAGATTTGTTTCTTCGTCTAAAACTCATTTAAAAATTGTTTGCGAAATCATAACTATCAAATGCTTGCCGAAGGTGTTCAGTGCTATGAGCGAGAAACATTGAACCGTTAAAGGTTCTACTCAACGTTCAAAACAATGGAATTCAGAACCAGTAGTTAAACTCCTGGATCATCCTCCTTACGACCATGATTTAGTAATTTATTATTAATTAGTTACTCCTTTAAATCCAGTAAATTTCATAAAAAAAATTACCACAGAGACATCTCTACGAAAACTTTAACCATAGAGCTTTATTTTCAGTTACGCAAAACATTTTACCACGCGTAAAAGAACGCCATAAACTAATAACCCAGGAACAATACATATCTGTCACATAAATACCAATCTGGTAGTTTAGACATAAACCCAGGAACTCGAAAACTTGCTATACGAAGATGTAGTGAATGTATAAGTATACATATATGATGCTTTACTATGCTAATAAAAGAAAAACTTTTGATAGTCGAATTAAAGAAGAAATCGATTTTTATATCTTGTACCTATCAACAATTTCTTCTTTTGTATTATAATATAATGAATGTCAACAGCAAATACCTAACACGGTTCGTCATTAGTCATTACACCGGAATCCAACTCTTCAGCCCTAATGACGCAAGGGATCAATCGCAGTGCCTAAAGATCTGGTGATTTCAAATTAATATATTGGAGGTCCAGCTGTCACGCACAAAGTTGTATGCGCCAAATAGTTTTTATACAATCAAGTTAAATTAAATCTCAACCAGTACAATAAGCATTGTTTTAAAGATGTCTTACGCTTTATAAGTGAGTGCGTTCACCATCTCAGACTTCATCACCACTTACCATCAGGTGGGATTGTTGTCGAGCGTTAACTTATTGTATGTAAAAAAAAAAAAAACTGCTTTTTCTGTCACACATTTTGTGCGCGAAAGCCAGCTTCTGGCAAGTGAACACGGCTATGTAGCCGGTGTAGTCCCTGGCCAACACCCTGTAACTCGCCGAGCCAGCCACACTTAAAGGGAAGTTCACTTTCATTCGTCCTGGCACCGACGGGTCTGGCACCGTGAGGACGCCCTTGTACCTGTAATCGTGCTCCAGAGAGGTCAGTCCCAGGATGAAATGCTGAGACACATGATAACAAAGTTAAACACTAAATGACTATTTGACGTTTGGCATGGTGAATTATGACAAATAAGTTTTGCCTCAAAAAAAAAAAAAAAATATATATATATATATTGATAACACTAAAACTCGTCAATCTACCAAGCTATCAAACAAAAGAAAAATAAAGAAAATCGATAAAAAAATACAGGAGAAAAAAGGGTACCTACAAAGATTCCTTTTCACATGTTACGTATAATAATCCAAACTGACAGCAAAATTTGATATACATCTTCAATATTCAACATTCTTACCGCGCTCTCAAACTGTAATATTGCTCTATCAAAAAATGGTTTCCTTACAATAAAAAAAAAACTAGGTTTCCTTTGCAAGATTACAATTTTTTATGGATACCACGACTGTTGAAACTATTTTTCTATTATAAAATATATATTCATATATTAATTGTAGTTACCGTATTATTATAGAAACATGGATAGATATAAAATAAATATATAAAAGTCATTACAATATCCACGAAAATATCTGCTAAATGATTCGACATAGTCATCTGTTGCTATACGCTATACAACTCATATTTAAGCTTTATCCACGGCCGCAATAACGAGAGGAAACGAGCAAAAATAATACGGTTTTGGAACTGTAATCAACATAAAATATTATGAACACTTACAAGTAATAAAGACATGACCTCAACTGTATCTACAATCATGTACCAAATTATACGCATTAAGTTTCGTTCTGAAGTTTTTCATGAGGTCGTAAATTATCATAGGCTATAATATTAATCACGTCCATAATAACTACATCAAGGCGGTCGTCTGCTCGAACACCTTCGGGCGACAGACGGAATATTAATTTAATCATAGAGCACTAAATTCGAGAGGCAGTGGCTTTTTTTCATTTATGGAAATAAAACGTGATTATAAAGTACCACAGACGATGCAGAAGTTTAAAAATGTTAATGTTAACTTGTACCGGCTCAATACAGCCAGCGATATCCAACGATACTCAACAATATAATAAATTATTATTATTTGTAATTTAAACTTCTAATTGGATGGTCTGAAATTGTATATATGTATTTATTTATTTTATTTTATTTATGAAATAGCTGTCCCCGCGAGTTCGTACGCGTGGAATTTAACAAAAACGTTATTTAGTAGAAATAAAAGTAGCCTAAGTTACTCCTTATTACATCGGCTACCTGCCAATGAAAATCCCATCAAAATCGGTCCAGCCGTTTCAGAGATTAGCCGGAACAAACAGACAGTCAGACAGACTTGTAAAAAAATTGTAAAAAAAAATTGTAAAAAATTGTAAAAAATGTTATTTTGGTATATGTATATACCGTATATATATGCATGTAGTAAAAAGCGGTTATTTTAATATTACAATCAGACACTCCAATTTTATTTGTTAGTATAAATTACTTTTTTTTTAATTTTAAATATCTTAAAAATAGGAACTTATGAGATCTTCCGTCTTCTACGGCAATAGGTCTATTATGCATTTGGTATTACGGACATGAATAGACAACGGTGACCACTTACAATCAGATGACGACAAATTGTACCATTTGTCGATTACCATTACTCGCGTAACCAAAGTGTTTCTTTTTGCGAACAGAAATAGAATAAACGTAGCCTAATTTATTTATAATAAAATATTGTGAGGAAACATAGATATTTGTTGTTCAGAAAGGTCTGTAACATCTCCGTTTGGTCAGAATTGAGGATCGTAACATACATTTATCTTATTCTCAGACAATAATCAAACCAAACAGCGGGCCAGCAGTCCCCTGGATGGTGTTCAATATATATATTCTTTTACCTCACACGCGTTACAAGATCACGTTACAAATAAGCTTTTTTCTTGCCCAATTAGTTAATAAATAAGACATCTATAGAAACTTCGTACGATACACACACAGGTAGCGTAGTAAAAAAAACTCTTCTCGCTTTTCCACACTACATTAAACATGTCATTAATTTAGAATAGCAAAAATTAATTAATTAAATTAAGCCTCTGAAGTGTATTACTCTGTGCGCTGTGTCCGGTACAAAATCGCGCAACCGGCTGACCCATTAAAAGACTATTAAGGTATTTGCATATTTGATAAACAATCGATAAACGTCCCATCGGCCCACGGCTATATTAATTACGATTCATTAGAAGTTACCAGCGATAGCCACCTGCCTGCCCGCGACACAACGAGCTAAAAGCGATATATGGCTATAATAGTTAGAATTTCTTCCTTATTTAAGTAAATTTAATCAAAGCAGTCTTTCTAGTTATACAAATGTATTATTACGTCGTGCTTGCCAGTTAGTTAATTTTAACGTACACAAGTTATGAAACATTAATTAATTTATGGCGCCTCTGTTTAAAATGAAGGTGTTTATGGTTAAACAATGGTTCGTGTGCCCTTAAATCCTTCACGGTATTTCAATTCTGTACTGTAAAGGGAAGAACACAAATATGGTTCCTTTTACGTCATCATTGTTATATTATTAGTCTCTCTATGCCTATTTTCTTTGTCTGTAACTATTTCCATACTGTTATTTATATGTGAGCTTATTATATTTACCTTCAAGTGGTGGCAATGATGAGTTAGAAACAAAAACATTGTTTGGGACAGGTACTTAATGAAGAAACAATCTTATTCCTCAGATATAAGAAGAATTTTATAAAAAAAAAATATACTAAAAATGACAATACTTTTCCATCAAAACTACTTTGATGCTTGACTGAAAATCTGTATCGCTGACCGCTTGTGGTATGACAAATCCTTACCTTTTTTATTCCAGTTACCTCGCTAATAAAACCGAAGGTCGTTCGATAGCGTTCAAAGTGATTGAATCCAAAAAACAATTTGATTTGAAGATACAAATCTGATTTATCTTATTTCCGTGCCGCTATTTAATTATTAATGTAATTGATTAACAAAAGCGATTGCTGTATATTATAAAGACCCATTAATAAGTATCTATCACTGTAATTATTATCTGTGGCTGGTGGTATTGGTTTCTTGGCATTGAATTTTTATGTCAGTACCTGATATTTGAGCTGACTACTTCCTTCGGTACTCGCTATGTGCTGTCCGCCATCTGCATTGATCGCCATCTAAGTTATTGGACTTACCACAGAGCTCCGACATGTCAGAAAAAGACTGCAGTGCGCGGCTCGCTGTTACCAAGGATGCGTGCAACTAACTCCACCACGCACGGCCAGTCAAAACTGTTCGACATACAAACTTTTATGTTCTACATCAATCACTAAAGGCAGGGATTTCTGAAAACTCTGAAACGGGTGCCTATTTAAGTTTAATCGAAAATTTAAGTACCAATTCTCATGAATGAATTCATTCGGTACACATTCTTTCGTCGGAGTCTATTAACGTTAGATTGATTCCTTCAGCAGAGAGTATTATCTTGTTCAAACCTCCTCAATAAGATTTGCATCCCTTCTCACTACTTCGATTAGGTTAGTTATAATCGATCCTCCCTGTCCATCCATCTTGCTATCCTAAATATTCACACTAATTATTACCAACTTTAGGAAGTATTCGGCCAATGGTGTTTGATGTTAATAACCAAGTAAAAGATGCTCACTTTCCACAACAGTTATACGAGGACTGGATAGGGTTTGAATTGTTAAGCGTGCAATACCAAAATAGTTCCGCAGAAACTTCATGCCACTTCCATAGTTGTGGTTGCACTGGTAGATCGCAGGTATTCGCTTCGTAGGGAGAGAACTCATCGCTTTCGTTTTCGGGGACCGAATGCTCCGTGGGCGACCTTGCTCGCTTTTTATATCGATTTCCGGGCCTTACAGACTTCTACGCCTTTCGTGCAACGTCGATAATAATACCCGATAATCGATATAACAATAGCGGATAAGGTATAGATGGTACATGACATATTCGCCGGTTTCCGCTCAGACATAAAGGCGAGACTCGCCTGCATTGCTCGACGTAGAAGTTATTACTACTGTACATTTCAAATAATTTGGACAGTAGTCAAGTGCGATTAGTTGACATAAAAACTTAATATAAAGTATGGTAGATATTATAAGAAAATTGTATAAAAATAATAACGGTAATTTGATGTCGACAACCAATGTATCAATAGATTTGTATAAAAACCAATTTGGTTATTACAAATGGTGATCGTTAAAATATAATTGTCAACGCGTTATGTTTATGTTCATTCGAGTTTTTATGGCATCTACAATAACGGATAAAATGTTAAAACTAGAAATGGCTGATGACTCAGGTCAGGTACCGTCCGCAAAACATGTTTGCAAATATAACGAATTATTATTTTATAATTTTCTCAAGTGTTTTGTTTCAGTTTTGGTCATAATCTGAAAATGAGCATTGTTCGGGCAATAGCCTTTTTATTGTAGGACTACGTTAAATATATACATAGGTGTAGGTACAAATGATCACACACTCTCAGCCTCACATGACAATTCCCAGTCTTAGGTTTTGAATGGATTTAGATAAATGAGACATAACCCGTTGAGCTGTTACCATTTGTAATCCCTGTAATACAGGTTAGCGATACGGATATAGGAATAATATTTTACCGGTTACGCTCAAGGATATGATATTATTTCTGACTATGCGATTGATTCGAATAATTTCGGTCACGAATACAACATGATTTAGGACCTTTAAAAAATATATTACGTATTTTTCAAGGTAACATTTTGACTTTCTTTCTAAGTATTATTTAGTATTATAATCACAGAAAAAAACCTAAAAATTAAATAATAGACATAACGTGTTAAATTTAGACTGTGCCCCTATCTATTCGAAACTTTTTTTTCGTATTCGGTTTCGAATATATATTTATTTCGGATATCCGATAATCCGATAATTTCGGTTACAGAGCTCCATAAAATTTCTCCTATATATAGCTCCAATAATACTCTATTGAATTAAATTAGTATTGATTTACTTTGCAACAATCCGCAAGCATAATGTATGATTGTATATACTTCTATACATGCATAGAAATTTCCGCAAAGTAACGCCTGATACTATCAACTATATTGAAACCTAGCCGCCATAGTTTTGATATATTGACCACTATTGTTGTTAACTCCTCATCGGTTCTATATCAGATATGGTACGCACTGATGAATGCAACATAATATTTACATACATAATGAATTGTATCACAAATTGTTTCACAAACATTATTAGGGCATCACATATCGGTGAAATGCATCAAATTGTGTTATGCAGAGACCCCAATGATATCTTACTGTTTAAGGGATTATCTTGAGCTCATCCGTAAATGCTTGTATTATGTTTTTAAAAGATGCAATTTATTTTCGTTATTTCCACTTTGACACAAAGGACCCCATCGAAATAGAAGAATAGCCAAAATAGAAGATTACAACGATTGCAATTCTTTTTTTAAAGCTTAGTTGCAAAACTATAAAAGCACCTTTAAACAGTACAAACTAAACTCAAATTTTTATGAACGCAGTATTCTAAAAGACTTAAAAATGTTTTTAAGTATCGCATGTTTATCGACTATTATATCCGACGAATTTGGACGTGGTTAGTGGAATGGTGGGTGTGGGCCATCACTAATAATTATACCAATAAATTTTTGGCAGTCATTTGAAAATATTTCTATAATTGAGTACCTTCACCGACTTATATTGATGTCTCGATTAGGTGGAATGAATCAAGGAGTATCAATTAAATCTATCTATATTTCAGATATGTTTTAATTTTATGACGTACTTACGAATCGTTGTAGGTGACATGGACTTACCCAAATATGATGACATCACAAACACTCATGACCCGAGAACAAACATTATCTGCCACATAAAAGCCCCGGCCGAAACTGAACCCGGACCCTCTCGCTCGGCAGGCAAGGTCACTACCAACTGGACTATGAGGTCGTCCAATAAACCCGCATTTTAACTTGTTCTCTCATTAATACATTTAAATTATAAATAGCGTGAAATTAATTCATCCTAATAAATTCACAATCTACCAAGCCACATACAACAGGTTCACATTTTAATTGAACGAGTTGTGTAGAGTTTTTATAACATCATAAATGCTCAATCTAAAAGCAATTGTGAGCTGTGTAGCACGCAGGAAAGACTCTGAAGTGGTGGTAAAATATATTGATTATAGAAAGATTAACATAGCACATAGCAAGAAGCACGGACAGAGAGAGAAAGATTAAAATTCACTTACATAATATAATAAGTCACTTGACATTATAAATACAGAGTAGCATAAAATATTTTTATTACTCTTAACAATACATTCAACTTAACACAACAGTAATGTTGTGCAATCTTTTGTTGTGTTTCAAGTTTTACAGTTGCATGGATTTGATTAAGAAAGGTGAAAATTTGAATCATAATTTAAACAATTAAGATAATGACGCTATTTATCTTTTAGATAGATATATCTATCCAGATAGTAATGGACGCTACGTTAAAATATTACACCAGAAGGGGCTTCATCCATCTTTGGACCTAAGCCGTCGGCGACGTCCTTTGCTCATGGTATTGGTTACAACAGAGGAGACAATTAGGTGTACTTACCGTAGCCAGTCAGTATATATACAGTAATTTAGTATTTATTAAAAAAACGTATAAGCAGAAAAGTGATACACACAATCATGGAACAAGAAAGAGGTATAATTTGGTTACATCTTCATATCGTCATCAAAATGCGTTCCTTTATGGGGGCTGGGAGTTCGTTTTTACAATAAGATTCCTAAGTTGATACGCGAGTTGCTCATTGGAACGTTTAAGCGTCGCATTAAAAGACAACTTACAGGCAAAAGATATTATAGCACAGATGAGTAAATTAATGACAAGGATGCCTGGAAAAATTAGTGTCGAAACCAGTTCCGCACAGGTTTAAACTTTTGTAATTATCATATGTCGTTTAAAAGATGTGCTGAGGAGTTTCTTTCGCTGTTTCTTCTCCTCATTGTTAAAGCACCTTTTCGAAACGGTGGTAGAAGCAAATAAATGACGTTCATAAGTATATTTACTGTAACTCCTCGTAGGTGAAACTTGACGGACGTCAATGACAGATTTCTGTCTCGATCGTTCGTCTTTTTTAAGTATTTTTCGAAATTCATGACACGACACGGCACTAACTAATCACCGGTTTCCAGGATTATGGTAACTTAAACCCATCTCTGTTAAAATTTCTAGGTGGGTATTTGTTTTCTCTACCAATTTTTTTTATGTAGAATGTACAGATGTAATTCCTGCTTGCGGGATGCATCCACCTCCATGAAATGCGGACACACGCAGCATTTAATCGCTACGGCAGAATATCGATATAAAAAATCATAATTAGCACTTACATATTAAATTAATATTTAAAGTATTTAATATTGAAGCATATAAAAATTATATTTACAAATGTGTATAGTAATTTCTTGATAACTCGGCCCATGTACTCGGGTTAACCTTTAAAATGTAAAATTACCTTCACCGCCCTATCTTGTAAATAACCTCGCAAGCTTATAAATGCGATTATTATAATATTACAAACAGCCGATACGATTTTAATAACCCATATGAATATTTACGATCGAGATATTTATTGAATGATCACGAACGGATAATAAAACGCGATAATCATCCGAACATAGCGCCATAATCGTAAATAATCGAGTTACGAGCGGAATCGTTAAGCAAGGAAAGCCGAACTCGAATCTAGCTATTAAAGGTTGTCGTAAAGTTACAAGTTGCTGATATGAAACCGGCCGCGCTTGTCGATTTTGTCGTACATTCATGTTTAAATTGTTACAAAATAAGTTGCAATAATAATAAAAATCGATATGAGTAACTCTTTTTTTTTTCACATATAATAAGTTAGTGCTTGCTTGACAACAATCCCACCTTATTGTAAGTGGCGATGAAATCTAAGATTGAACGCACTAACTTATAATAAGCCTATTCAGTTTCCTCTCAATTCGAATATTCGTTTACTGATCGATTCCTAAAAATTGTTGTATGTGACATCTGTCCATATTGTGAGAATTTTTCCAAATCCTGTTATTCACCTCTTTCTCTGGTTGAGTGAAACGATGTAACGCGGAGTAATCTTCTAAATTTTGAAAGTTATTTTATATTTGAAATAAAATATTAAGTTTCAACTAGACTTGATTTGAGATTATACTACTCGAGTTATCAAATAAAAAAAAATGTCTAGATGCTTCAATTATCCACCTACTCAAATTTAAACAATTTGCCGTCGTAAACATTTTCTTCTTTATTCAATTAATTGCTTTCCAAGACGCAGAAAGCATAAAAAATGTCTTGATTTGAACAACTAAACACATTATCTTAAATTTAATGTATATGATGTATACTAATGTTATAAAGATAAAAAACATTTTTTGTATGTTTGTTTGTAATGGATAAACTAAAAAAGTACTGGACCAATTTTAAAGTTCTTTCAACTTTCAAACCTAGATTATCAGCGCACAACATGGATCGTATTTTATTTTCAAATAAATTAAAAATCCCCACGAAAATTGCAATGCAGCGCGAATAAATCCGCTGAACCCTCGAGGGGTTTATGTAATTCTATATAACATATATGTATCTTGGCTGATTCGAAACGGACATTGTCATCCGACATACAGACCAACAGAGAAATTTTCGGCTGATTGCATACACTTTATTGAGGATTTAGGCGAATATCCCATAACTGTTGGAGAACAGCCGATAGAGATAAAAGGGGAATGTGGACGAGCTCCTTACAAGCAGAAATGGAGTCACAACTCTACTTAAGCGTTTTATGATGTCATTTGTTTTATTTTTATGATTCCAGTTTTTACTACCGATCGCTCTGTATGGCAAACACTGCGTTTCATTGGTAAGTGAACTTGAAGGTTGAAACTTATTTTGTTAAATATTTCTTTTTTCATCTCTGAATCTTTCACTAGACCGCTTAATTCTCACGTCCATGATTCTCTATTAACTTTACTTACGTATTAATTGGGTAAATAAACATGCACGAATATGTTTATGTACCGTACACGCCTCTGGCAAACAGCAATTTCAGTACGTTTAGCGGTACGGCTCTTGAGAGAATCGGAAGAAAATCAGACTTTTAAATATTTGGACAGCACGCCGATGGGTTTTAACGGAAAATTTAATTTCTAGCATTACACTATTAATGTGCATACTTGTTTATTTTCTTATGACAACATCCATATTTTATTTATTTTAATCCGATACCTAAGTTCAATGCTCAGTTATCGCAGATTGCTATCATATGGAGAGATAGCACACTAATTCTTTAGGGGACTGAATTAGATTTCATGTTACACATAAACAAAAAAAGGTGCATGGCTGGCATAAGTCGTAGAATTAAACAAATTGTAGCCAAAAATGGCAATGGATCGAAGGATCACTGGGGAGAAAGGTCGTTGAAATGCGACCTGAAACAAAGAGCATAAGTCGTACCTTTGGATTCAGAAATCTTAAGATATATCAGAGTGGTGCAAAAGGGAACACATACTCGTTCTACATGTATAACAGACCTCCGAATGCTGTTGAATGGATAACGTATAATATTGAACCGAGTGATACCTTTCATGAAATTCGCATACACGCTTACGGCTAAACGAAGGTGCTATTAAGGGTTTTACGATTTTTTAATACCCCTCCTAAGGAAACGTCGAATTGTGGAGCTGGTACTTATGACACATTTAACGTTACGTATATTGAATACGTAATAGACGTATGAAGCAGTTGAGTGGTTATGTACAGGCTGCGTCGATAAAGTGTATTTATTTACTGGTACGAACACGTTGAATATTTATATCGTGGTGAAGTACGAACAAGACCTAGAACTTCCTGTTGGCTGTCACTGAGGAGTGTACCACTATCTTTATTTTTGACGGTACCCTCTATTATATGCTAAATAGTTTAATAATCAATTTGTCCACATATACAGAATAACTTATCACCAACCTAAAAACATTGCTGAGTCGCGTACACAGGACAAAACAGAATGCACTTATACGGGCATTCAAAAATGGTCCGCATTAAACATTAATGTTGTCACTTGACAAATGATTTGGACACTGCAGTCAGCTGTCATCGATTCCAGAATGGATGACTTGTCCCACCGCGGAGGATACGAGAAGCGATCGAACAGATGAACGTTTGAACAAAATCGAGTGTATTTACGGTATGTCTGCTGTACAAGAAAGACAAAAAGGTTGTCAATAGGCTCTCGAAGACTGTAACTGCAACGTGTTAAAAGTATTCCACTGTTAAATCGAAAGCGATGACCCTGCCTAACACTAAAATTAAATTGGATAGTATAGAGTGCCGCAATCCTTCAAAGACGGACCTAATTCCAATACCTTGGCTGTTGTTCAACATGGTGCACCGCTAGTTGAAGGTTGTTATACTGTCATATTCCAGGTGTTATTTAAGTGCATTAATATGATGCTCGCGATTCTGTGATTTCATATTTAATCGAACGAAGTTGCAACTATTGGAGACAGTGTTGAAGTTATTTTACTGTCATTTGGCTTGTAAAACTAACGTTTAAAGGACTGAAATGTTACCCACACGACAATAATGATGATAGAAAAAAAAAGATGACAAAAGAAATATCACCGCAACCGGCGTTTTACTGAAAACAATAAAGATATTTCAAACGCATATTGCAAACTTTTCAAGTTTAATTTTCAAAACGGGTATTATTATCATTCATATATATAATAATATTATCAACTAAATTTAACTGATCATCTCTAAACGTTATCACATCATACAAGAGCATAAAGTGACCAGACGCACTTATTTATAAAATCCGAGAATCAATAAGAGATAAAATGTGTAAATTTTATTTCATCAGAAAAAATGTAGTCGAAATTGATACCAGTTTTATGGAGCTAACTCATGAAAGATTCAATCGTCTGACTGCATCGCTAGTGCGGACTTAGGATTCTTCGTGTTTCGATTCAATTTTTTTTTTTTGAAAGGAAATGACAAGCATGGCGTCCGTCAACGACAAGTCGAACGGAAATGCTCAAGTGATGTGATATAAAACATGGTCGCATTATTATACCGATCATTTACCAGTGAAAAATAACAGGTGTGGTATAAAGAACTGTCTTTTTTATATCATGAAAAGGAAACAAATGTCATTTAAATGAAATAAAAAATTTAAATGCATCCACACGCTTCTTATTTTATTTACCCATATAAGGATGACGATCATGTTTGTGAGATATCAATAAACTTTTATTTCATGAGTCCATAATACACCAGATCAAAATATATTATTACAATTTTCTATATGTATTACAAAATACAGTGATTGGAATCAATTAAAACCCTTTTTATGCTTCTATTAGGATTGTTTAGGTCGGTTAAAAGACTGACAACTGTATCGTTTTGTATTAATTTAGTCACTGCAGCCCGCAGGCCAATCTAGAAATAAATCAAACAAAACCCCATCAACGTCTGATTAGCCGTTAATATGGTATTACTTGCGACCCGGCTCATTTTCTATGCGTGCAATCAACCAATGCAGTAATGAGAACTACATCAAGCAATACGTTTTGTTATTAAGATTTTAATACAAACACTTTATCCAAAGTTCCGATTTTTTCGGTGAATTTTTGAAAACTTTCACTTCATACATACCTAGTCCTCACAATTAGCAACACAGCATAAAAAACATCATCCAAATCAGCAAAGCCGTTCTCAAATGATGAACACATGCGGTAGTTCGTTTAAAATTACATACATTGTGGGCTTAGAAGCTTTCTGAATCAGGACTTTTGGAGTTTGCACTTTCGTCAGCAAATTTTAAATAACTGATATTTAATGACACACATGAACAAACACTTCCTGCACTACCAGTATCTGTTGTACTCTCAACCAAATTATTCATTTATTTAAATACTTAAAATGTCTCCGAAAAACTTTGTCGGTTTTCAAAAACTTGCAAAAACTCTCCATCAAAAACTTCGGTGACATCCTAACGAACTTTTTGCTGTCATATCAGATTTATCGTTGGGGCAGAGCGAGTCGATGTTGTGAAAGATTCATGAGCGACACTGAAATCAACGTAGCGGCGACACACCGCTGATAAATGGCCCGCATTATATGCAGTTGTTTGCAACTTCGATTCCGTATAATTCTCGCATTTGAACGTCCAGGTCATATTTGAGTTATTCCTGTACTTGTGGATTATGACCTTGATTTCTAACGCTCTCTTCCACTTGACATATACGTTATTGTTATGGTTATCAATGACTATGACTCAAT
Organism: Megathymus violae; assembly: GCA_003671415.1. Lineage (NCBI taxonomy): Eukaryota > Metazoa > Arthropoda > Insecta > Lepidoptera > Hesperiidae > Megathymus > Megathymus violae. The sequence continues at coordinate 7,526,620 of PDGT01000007.1, forward strand.
TAAAGAGGAAAATAATTCTAACTGCAATGTATCTATCTATATGCATAGAATTTATTAGCAATATGGAAATAATTTTATTAATTATTAATTGCTTTAACTAATAATCATTTTGTTTAAATTATTGTCTCATTTTTTTATAATTTCATAGTTTTTATTTTTGAAGTCAGTAATATTTTTTTTTAAGTTTTTTAGTTACTTTGAAACTCAGTTCGGCCGAGCAGATCTACTTGTATGTAACAATATATATCTGAAATACTGCACAATATAATATCCTATTCAAACCAATGTATCGTATAAAGTGTTTATTAAATCCGTGCGGTTAATTTTTTTATATAATTCTCCATTACAGACTGAAGTAAATACATCATTCGATTTTTTTTTCATCGAAAAATTATTGAATCAAGTAATATAATTTTAATTGAATAAGTTATAATATTCCTATCAAACTTCATATAAAATATTTAAGGCTTATTTATTCAACGACATATCATGCACATACTTTCCCTGGAATCTCATTTTTCATCTTTGTTACATGACATATTACAGACAGACGAACATGTGAAACTTATAAGGGTTTTCTTGCTATTTAATTAGGGAACCCTATGTAGACAAAACACAGTCTAATCGGGTGTATCAAGAAGCTTAAAATTTTGCGCAGGAGTTCCTTATATATATCGTAGCTGAGAGAAAGAATAAGAATATTTAAGAAAAAAATTTCCAAAAAATCTAAATTCCTTCACACAAAAGTCATATATTTTATTTTAATACGAAAATTATTCTGTTTAATTGTTATACCCTAATGCTACCTCTTGTACAACACGAGAACTATTCGTCAATTAACGTCATAGAGTTAATATAATAGTAATAGAGGAACACAGTAGCGAGTGAGATTTCGAGCTTTACGGAAAATCCTACTTGCGAGAAAGAGATACAAGAAAATTTACCGTAGGACTGTTTTCAAACTATTTACTCTCCATTACTCTCCTGTCAAAAAGATTCTATTTGTTATTTTATTAGTTTCACTTCAATCTTTCTATATTTTTCAGACTAAAAATAGTAAACATAATGGTGTCGTGTTCAGTGTTAAATTGTAGGGTTACTTATAACAATAACCCAAATAAAGAGGCAATACACGATGCTTATTTCCATAAAAGTTGATCTTAAAATTATATAAATTAAGATTAATAATATGCAGTAAATACTACATTTTATGAATAATAACTTATTTTTCATAATTATGTGTAATATAAAAAGATATTGTGTACTTGAAAATGATATCGTTTCGTGTAGGACTTGCACAAAATCTATCGATAAGTGGATAATTTTTAAATAGGTATAAATAAATATTTTTGTTTTACCTAGATTTCTTCATATTTTACCTTTTTAGTTTCGGTTACAGCTTGTAAACACATTGAACAGAAAGTAGATAATGAATATAAAGGTGTACTTTGGCTTTAGAATAGTATTAGCTTCATAAATTGATAAAATTTGGCGAATTTTATATTTATTATTATTATGATATGACAATAAACGGTGTATGTAATTTCATATTTATTGACAAATTTTTCTTCTTCAAGGTTTCCTGTAAATGCAGTTCAAAAATAAAAATGGTTTCGAATGTTAAACCAGATTGGTAAGGTTCCTCACATAGTTTACAGTAGACATTTTAAGGGCAACTATTTTGTTCTACGAAATCACTGACATGTTAATGAAGAATCTATACCTCTAAAATTTGTTGGTTATTTCCTTTCTGAGGGCAGTAAGTTATATCGATTTACATCAAAGAATTAATTGAAACCAATAAGCATTATTATTATTGTTTTCTTTAGTACTGTTTAATCACGTTTTGTTTTAACCTCTCAAATAAGGTTAAGCTTAGAAGAAGCGAAGTAAAGAGAAGTTACTAGGATTAGCAGTGTTATTAATTTAACATGTAATAATTAATTAAGAGAACGAATTGAATATAGCAAAGAAACCTGTGATGGAATAGTCGACATTCATGTCGATAATACATGGACGTGAATTTGACATCACTAAAAGTCACGCACATCAGTGTATTTTCCACACACATGCACATTTACGTTTTGGTGACGCGATTTTGAGTTGAGTGTTCCTCTATTACGTAACTCTATGATTAACGTATGCTAACGAATTTATATTAATATGGTTCGATGAGTTCTTAATGCTATTTTGGTTTCATGACATTGGAATCCTTCTTTCGTAATATTTGCCAAATTGGAACACCTCTATGGTTCTTATGTTTTACTGACGGAATAAATTACTTTATTGTAAATGGATTATACTGTAGTACGTCCGTGCCTACAAGACAAATACACAATTTAATGAATTAATAGTTGAGCATGAGTTCGGATTGCACAGTGAAATAGTAGATTAGGTGCTAGTACAGGATAGGTGATATAGTATAGTAAACACGTCAAATATAGGACGGTGTTAATGTATTCCTAAATCCCTAATGAAGTTTGTATCATTTGTTTTGAAATCGACAAGGTATGTATATAAGAAGAATACAACTTATCGATAATCAAAACACCCGCATTATTTAAATATTTAATAGGTACGTCCTGTGTAACATAAATGACCAACGGCATGGCTACAAGCGGATAAGATGAGTTGGGTTATGATACCAACCAAGATGAAGACTAAGGTTCATATTGATTGACATTAAGTTCAGTCATGCAGTATAATACTTCATTTTAGTTTACGGGAACTTCCCCACAACTTTTCACTTTCAAATGTTGTTGGTGATTGAGTTGAATTCTTTACATTTTCTCATTTATCATGTACATTACATGCATTAATTTATTCATCCATGTTGCTGCTCAAGTTGATCTGAATCAGTCTCACTGTTTCTGAATCTTCTAATGTCATAGGCACTGGATCTAGAAACAGATTAAAGATCAAATAAAAATATAACTCTTTGATGTTTTTTAATGAAAACAAAATGTTTGTATTCTCAATCATGGAAAAATGACAGTACAATATAAGTTTACAATAAGTCAAGTCAAAGTATTTTTCTGTATATGTAAAACCCGTTACGGGTCAGTAGGGCATTTAAGATAATCGCAGCATCCGCCATTAAAGCCAAATATTGCCGGCCGTTAAAAGTTAATTGTTGCGAAACAATCACAAGTTTAACTTAATTGTTCGATTAAAATTTAACATTTACAAAACATTCAATTATAACATTAATTAAATTTTCTATAAAAACATATTTTCATTTCATATTTGATTTTTACAATACCCAAACATTTATATTAAATTGCATTATATTTTTTTATTGCGGACGATCAATTTTTACAACTTTACGCCGTTAATAAAAATTTAAAATACATTTGGTTTTTATTCTTATCTCTATGGTTACAATGTAAAATTGATTGTTACTTTAACTTTAATTTATTACCTTGATGTAATATTATACAAGTATTAAACAATACACAGAAACAACGCATTAAATTGATCTATTCAGCAAAGGGTCGGTACAGAAAATCAATGACCATTGATTCGACACCACGAAGAACGTTGAGTTTGGACCCTTTTATTAGTGTGAGGACTAAGTGCAATTTATTTTATTTTTAAACTGTAATGTACATTTTACATATTAGAAAATTTAGAAAAACCTACAGCATCAACAATTTTGTGGAAGCTTGGCTGATTCTTGTGAGAAAATAATAAAGGAATCACTGCATTCAACTCTCAATACATTCAACTCGGTTAATTGTAAAACATATAAACAATACATCGATTTAGTCGAAAGAGCTTGTTCATTTATGACTGAGATGTCACATAAAAAACGATGGCATACAAAATATACTTAAAATACGAGTATAAATTATGTTGCGCTAGATATTGTATTCCAACAATTAATACAGATATTTTTTTCTTATTAATTTTATTACAAACAACAAAAATAACAGAAATTACACTATAGTACTAAAAACCAATTGATACAATTATAAAAGTAATAAAATTATATGTATACCAACATTTACTAATACAAATAAAGCCACACTAGTGAAAGAAACTAGTAATATTATGTGTGCGTAGAATGCAAAATCCGTTATTGTTAAAAAAACATCTCCGTTTTAGTTAATACAAATACATTGCCACTTTCAGTTTGTTGAGTAACCGTTTTCTTTAAAATACACGGACATTTGTCAAGCGTCGGACAGCTAAGTCATTCATCACTTTCCATACTGGCCACTTGACTTGTCAAAGGAAGGTTACCAAACTTTTCATCATGTTATGCCTTAATGTCTTTATTGAAAACGTTTTCTACCATTGCCTCTTTATCAAAAGCATTGGAGTACGAAGCAGCAGTTAAAGGGCAATGGTTGTTAAAACAAACGAGAAAGCTCAGATAGTTTTCAGTGAGGTTTATTTATGGCTTAACGACCAGGGGTGGCGATGCCGTTACTTTCGGCGCAAATTTTTTACTCTCGGTCGCTTATTTGATTGATGACTGAAAGGTGTACGGTAATTAGTTGGACAATTAGCGGGTGCTTTGTTTTCGGCTCCTCTTCCAGCCAAAACTCAGATTCCAGTTTTTATTACACGCCTTTTTAGGGTCTGTAAGGTGTTACACGAGTGACATGTGATAAGATAGGTCTTAATACTTTTTATTCACACTTCGAATGGATCGTCGGTAACACTTTCGATGGTTTCGTATTTGCAATCTGGTTTTATTTACGTTTTAAAAGCTCAATCGTATTCTTTTTCAAATGGATCAGTCAGGTGTCAAACGGCAGAGTACCTTATAAAAACAGCCCTAAACCAGTAATTTTGACAACGTTTAATTTATTATCAATCTAAAGCCTATATATATTGGTTCATTTAAGTATAATAAATTTAACTGGTAAATTTAACCATGATAAATGCTTATATCGTAATTATTAAACTTAATTTTATGAAGATCTGGCCGTAGAATCAGCTGTCAGTTCAAATAGTGAGATTACAGAGTCACCGAGCAGATTGAGTCAAAGCTAAAGGTAGCTTTGTTTCGTATAGAATTAGAAAAAGATATCAAGAATAAAATGACAGTACTGATGAACGATATATTGTTAAAGATTCCAAGGTAAATATGATGGAGTACTTAGGGTAATACTATTAATGGAATATAGACAGTAGATAGGATAGGATTGGTTAAAATAAGTGAAGAAGGACAAGAAGAGGGTAACTGTTAAGTCGTCTCAGTCATAGTTATTTAACTATTCCAAGTTTGAAAGTACTCCGGTATTAAATTTTTCCGCCTGATTATGTCCCAACTGGGCTATGTTTATTCAGTATTATAAGCTCTAATATGTGCATGCATTATTAAATACACTCATAAACAAACAACATTGTTCATAAACTCATACCCCCGCACTAGGATCCCTTATGTTGCAGGTGGCATAGACGAACACAAAAATAACATTACAAATTACCATGACCCGAGAGGAAATATTTATCTGTCACATAAATTACTACTAAATTAAGAATCGAACCTGGGAGGCCCCGCTTGGCGGGCATGGTCAATATCAACTGAACTCCGGGACGTCAATGACTAATAAGTTAGAATAAACAATTTGAAAGAATTGCGGATAGCAAACAATAAAAGCCGTGTTAGGCTATTTTGGTAGTCGATTTACATGGAGAGCTTGAGTTTAAATCCTGCATCATCCATTTTCAAAGTTGTCTTTTTAACAAAACAATTAACACTTCATAAGCGAAGTTTTCACAACGTGTTGGATTGAATGACTATGACTTTAAATCCTCTCGTTATCAGAGGAAACCTGATCCCAAAAGACAGTCAATTATGGGTTGTGATGATGATAAAGTGGTCTTATTTGTACTCAATTTGTAATTTAAACTGAGCCGAGATCCGCAAAACGCTAATGAAACGCATTTTGCATTTCATTTGTTAATATCTGCTGTTTTTATTCATTAAGATAATATATTATATCCATCTGTCAATATTCCGAATGAACAATTTCCTTTTCCTTTGCATCGTAATTTCACCTCCACATATGGCCACTCGAGTGAAATTTATTCCTTTCACGCAGCAACTTGCATCGAAATACTTTTGGTAGTATAATCGACCTGTCCTCGGATTCGTTTGCATTATTTCTTAAATTTGTCAGCCGTTAAATAATATAATAGTCATTTACTATTACTGCTTGTCTATTTTTTAAATTAATTTTTAATTAATTTTTTGAAGTTTTCAAGAAATTTGGATGAGGTGTTAAACATAATTTAGAGAAGTCCTTCTGAAATAATGTGTACCTATAATATTAAATCAATTGTATTTGATAAATATCGTACGAAAGTTTATTTATATAAATAATTTATTGAAAGATGAACAGGTTCCAAGGCACTCTAATCTTTCACTTCAGCACTTCGTCCTCAGGTAATGTCATCGGCTTTTGTGTTTTTAGATTAGTCTTTTAGGTTTCTTTCCTAGTTCTATTGTGAGGCTACCTGGCTTTGCTCATATTAATATTAATCACATTGTTTGTTATTTTCTTTTTATGTGTTACGTTTTTGTTCATTAATTACTTAAAAATTGAATTTATAGCTCTCTTCATGACCAGCAACACGCTGGAAGTACCGCTGACGTGTATTGCAATTAACATAAAAAATTAAAATTCAAAATAAATTCCGCCTTTTTGTGACACTTTTTTCCTAAACGCCTTCTCCAGAACGTACAGACAGCTGATTTTCAGTATCGTTGTATTAAATATCGTACGTCTGTATATAGCAATTATGCTGTCGTTTACAGCATTAAGTTAAAAAGCTAACGTGAGTCATAATTAATGACCCCACTCGTCCGTTCCACTTGGATGTTTAATGAACGGGTTTTGGGACGTACTGTGCCATTTTGCAGTACGCAGATGTCATATGACAACTCCAAGATTATATGCTGCTGCGATATGTACGATTAGGTTGTGTTCATTATAAACAAGCTTTTATTTTACATTTGATTAAAAACATCGGCCTCACTCACTAGAAACTCCAATTCAAATCCTTAGTTGACATCTAATTTTTGAGGTGATTTAGAAAATTAAATATTACTTGTTTCGGTGATGGAAAATATTGTGAAGAAACTTTTATACCTGCGGGTTCTTCAAAAATGTTCTCAAACGTTTATTGTCGTTCAGTCTGTCTTAGTACATGGCCACAGAAGACCCTAGCCCGGCTCTTGAAAAATTATGAGTTCGGTGATATAAGTAAAAGTAGTGCAGAGAACGGAAAATAAGCCTAAAATTTATTTCTAGTACAGAACCTTTATTCACACTAGTCCAACTCACACTTCACCGGTTTATTATTCAAAAGTCAAGACTACATATCTCTGGCTATATTCTGCTATTTCATACTACTAATTTATCTCCCTTACACACACAAGTGCACACAAATTCCTAATTGCACTTACCTAATTACTATTTCCCTGGCGGTGATAACCGCGTCCGTCTCTGTATCCGTCAAAAAGACATCTTAATTGCAGAGCAAGTGGTAATTCCAGTTTGCTTTCTACATTCAAACATAATACTACAGTAAAATACATACAACGTGTTGTGTATTTAGACTTATATCTTCTTTTAGTAGATATTTCGGGGCATGGACCATCTTTAGAAACTTCAGATTGATATGCATAACTACTTCGCCACTATGTACATGCGGGATGTCTGTCATTACTGTCATTTCACCTAGGAGAATATCTCCTATCTCCTATGTATCTAGATACCTAATATAGTGCAGAAGGCTGGTGTTGCTGTGGTATTTTATGTTATCTTTGACAATTATTGTGTTACGTGAATACGTAAACGGGCCATGTAATTTTAGGAGGAGTATTTTAGCCAATCAGTTTGTACCTAACAAACCCCAACATCGTGCAGGAGTACCGTCAGCACCAAGCTGGGTGTCTAAAATGGTACTAGATCGGTTATGGAGTTCCATTACTTATTTAGGGATCTCGTCATTTAACCATCACCATAATAACTGTACCATCACTTACAACTGAGCTTTCAGTCCCAAATACAAGGAAAATAACGTGAATCAGCGCCGAAAATACGGAGAAATAAATACACACATATCAAAAAAAATCAGAACATAACTTCCTTATTGGAACTCTGTTAATAAAATATCAAGCTGGTGTTGATTACATGTTGTTAAATACACTTGGCAATCAATATTTCGTTTTATGATTGGCAAGCATTAAAAAAGACGGAAACAAAATCATTAATGTAGTATAATTCTAAAATAAAGATGATTTCACATTTGCTAAGCTATTATATAAGAATGAAAAAATAATGTCGCATGAATACATCGCGCATTGCAAGCCGCCGCCGACGGGAGACGCAACAAGCATTTGTTGTGACCATTCATTTCCCGGATAGGTTTTAAATTATCAAATAGAGTTACAACTACTGAAACTAACAAACAACTCATCTACCAGGAAGTTGATCCACAGATTGATTTATACTGAGAATCATTCAGTCATCAGAAAATATGTGATTTTATAATATCCTCCATCCTAAGTATCCTCCGTATCTTATTGGAATCCCTAAACAG